>LJIJ01002223.1:0-29713 GCA_001718145.1 Orchesella cincta
AAAAAGAGAGAGATAAGCCTTCACAGTAACACCAGCCTGTAAACGTCTGTTCAAATACATTGTACGCAATAGCCTTGTTGTTTGTGAAAGGAAAATCGTGAGCATTTTCCATGCAAATTATGCGCTGAACCTGGTCTTTTTGACAACAATTGAACAACAACAAATTGGACAAGTTTTTAATGAAAAAATGGAATCGATTTGAATTCTACGTCAAAAAATTCAAAAGTGATTGTTATTAATATTCCGAATTATCAATAAACACAGCCAAATGTTTGGGTAATGCACACTATTCCTTCAATTTAAAAGCAGTTTTTGTTTCGGTAACAAAATTGCAACTACAAGTGCGTATTTTGTAATTTCAAAATGCAGGTTTGCTGTGTATGAGTGCCCATGATTATAAACTGGATGTTTAAATGAATGTAAAAAGAACTCTTTGAAGCATCTTTCCTACAGACAAAGAGTTTCCTTATCGATATTCTCATTATACATAACATCAATGCAATGCATACTTTATGAATATAGTGTTTATATGATGGTACGCTCATATACCAAATACATAATATATTGAATGAACATTGTTGATAAACCGTTGCTTCTTCGTTTGCAGAGCTGTGCAGTGCCTGGCCTACGCTATAGCCAACTAAAGAATTAGAATTTATATTTAATTGTGCTGTGTCCCATTAATTTTTAGTTTTAAAAAATTCTAGGAGAATACCCAATAGGCTAATTACATATTAATAAAATAAATAAATATCAATACATAAATTCAAAATCATACTAAACTTGTCTGTTATCGAGCCAAAAGACAGATGATAATGATGTGGAAAAATTTTATGGAATAAAGACAGAAAGACGATGCCAATTGTGTGATTACACGGGCCCGATATTATTATATAACTCTAATTGCAATTTACGCTTGTCCTCCTCCGCCTTGCAGCAAACGCTACCTTTGTATTTTATTGAATATTTGATTGACCTTATCTAACGTCGTGATCCTCAGTTTTTGACAGTTGAGCTTTTAGCTTCAAGAATTTAGATTTTGTGATAAAGTTAAGATTTTAATATATGTAGTTTTGCGTTGATATAAATGGTTATTTCTCATTATGTCACATTTCCCCTCCACCAATATAATATAACATAAAACGAACAACACTCGTTCATCTTCAATGTTAGTTTGTCAACTGCAATACTATAAAACAGTAAATAAATAAATGATGCTCAGACACATTTAGTTTTTGATGGTTTTCAATTGGATCTGCAAATCTAGTAAGCTATTGAGTACACCCTGTTTGGTTTAAAATGAATCAAGTAATGAAAATTGTGTTACAAATTAATCCATGCATTTTTATTTAAGCAAATAGTGCACATTTATTCGAGAGAAAAAATCAACAAAATGCACAAATAATTTTCCAGTCTTAAAATGTAAAAATATGTATACATACAATACAACTTAAGTTTACTGGTTCCACAGTACCCACAGAAGCCATTCCCCGACTGTAAGGATAATCCGAATCCAAATTATGCAAAAAATGGAACTGAGAATTTCCTTGAACCAATTTGGTTCCCTATTTAAACTTCGGATACTACTTAGATTTCTGTCTTGTTGGTTATTACTTGAACTTTCGTTGTTCTGACTGCGTTTCCGATAGCAATCATCATCTCGTCCGTGGTCTTGCCCTCTACGCTTTGTTGCCAATCCATATGTATTGTTTGAAGTCATCCTATTTGAGTTTGCCGTAGTGAAGCTGGATTGAATAGGTTTAAATGTATTATATTCTGATACTGCACAACGTTGTTGTTCTTGCTGTTTACGGCGTGTATCTTCAGATGTACGATTCAGATCGCCAAAATTTGTTCTCAATTGTGAATTTTTGGCAGATGAAGCATGAAAAGTATGAGTTGACAAATTTGATTGGAACTGGCTAGGTTTGTTTAATGATGTTGAAGCAGTTGGTTGGGCCTTCAAGTAGTTGTTTGTATGATAACCCGTTTGTTTCGCTGAGCCATACTCAGTTGGGGCATTTTTATAAGAAACTGCAGTTTGATAAGTTGTTGTTGTTGATGATGATGATGGTTTGGAACTCAAGGAGTTTGGAATTGCAGTTGTGTACGACGATAATGGTTGTGCTTTGGAACTTGTGAAATTTGATGAAAACGCACTCGGGGACGTTGATGTTGATGGTTTTGTTTTACAACTTGTAGAGCTAGGAGTTAAATTGCGATAAGTTTCACTTTCTACTGCTAAACGTTTTCTGTCTACCGTCCGGCGGTTTCTTAAGGAGGAGAATGAAGTTTCAGGCACGGAGGAGCTAGTTGAAGTTAACTCCGATTTTAACCATCTACTAATGTTTTCAGTCTTACAAAGTTTGAGAAAGGCAATCCAAAGTTTTTCTTTTTCTGCATCAGTCGTGGCACTGGTAGACACATGTTTCCAAAGAACTCCATAGGGCTCAGGTAATTTAATTTCACTACTTTCCTCCATTATTTGAGCTCGGCTATATGTGGCTGAAGATTGTGAATTTGAGGTTGTCGCCGTTTTAGGGGAAGAAATTGTGTTTCCAGCTAGGCAAGATTGTGGACAATGCCCACCTGTTTCTAAATCGTGGGCATAAACGCTCCTCCTTGTTGATTCAGTCCTAGGTTGTAAAATCGGTTTGGAAAGCTGCGTGAAGCTCGCTTTGGAAGAAGTGAAAGGATTAACTATGCCAGTCGGAATGCCATCAGACTTTTTAGTACTCCTACTCTCAAAGTCAATTTCAAATTCATTGCTGCTGGCTGGTCCAACACTACTTTTAACTGCAGGCGTAGTCTTCTGAACCTGAACGCGTTTCTCCAACTTTTTAATTTCCTGTTTCTGGATCTGTGATTCACAATCTGTTTAAAAAATATAATCGCATAAAAATAAAGTTAACAATAATTTTTGAGACATTCCATTGTAAAATCTTAAAAATATATGGAGTAATGTATTTACCTTTTTTTAATCTTGTTATACAATTAATGTACACCTTATAGACTTCATTGACTTTCTCCACCCATCCACCTGGTGTATCAACATAAATAGCTCCAATTGTCCCATGAAATACCGATTCGGTGCTAACATCCACTAATTCCCAATCTGGTGGAATATTATAGTACTTTTTCAATAATTCATAATTGAGAGATTCTTCCCATGCCTGAGCTGGTCCAACCCATTTCTTTTGATTCTGTGAGAGCCATGCGCCTAATGTTTTGTGTTCTAGGTCATTCCAACATTCCAAAAATTCCACAATGGACTCTCCAATAAACTCAAATTTCGTTGAATCTCCAACGTTTGCATTTGTTGCGTAAAAACGACTCTCCCTCTCCGTCAGCGCTTGCTCTAATAAACAACGATGTTTGAATTTATGACCTCCAAGATTTCCTTCTATTTTGGAATAAACCTGCTCTGGAATTAGGGAGCCAAGTTTTTCACGCAACTGAAGCTGTCCCTCAGAGTTTAATGAAAAACATTCCAACAGTGTTTGCTTGGGACAGTGCTTTAGATACGGATTCCAGATTCTGTAGAATATTTCTGCTGCAGTTGGCATTGCATCGATTCCAGCTGAATCAAAAATTGCACCAAATATGGAGAAAACGAATATTTCGTAACGGATAAACGGCGTTTTCAAAGTCGTCAGTGATTCTGAAATCTTGACCAACTTATCAAGTTGAAGATATCCAGCAATGCTTCGTACAAGCTTTTCTCCACACAAGTACAGGAAGTGGGCTTCCATAGCTCCGTATTTTGCATTTTCCTTAGAAGTACGAATGACGTAATCCATAGAAAAGAACTGAATTAATCCTCGACCCTTGTCGATAAATTGTTGAAAGCGCTTTTTACTGCTTTCTAAATTTTGCACACTATTATGCGTTAAAGCTTCATCCAATAAGTTCTTGTCTTTGAACCGGTAACCAAGTTTGCATTCCAAATCGTTAAGAGCTATATGAAATAGAGTGAAAATCAGAAAAATTAATTAATCTTTTTAACTTGGGACATTTTATATGTAAAAAATAAAGCAGAACTTACAAGGCTTCGGGTTTTCTGCTTGGACAAGCTCCCACTCTCTCAATATAAATTCTTTTACTCTCGTACGGCCACCATCAACATAAATAGCTCCAATTATAGCTTCCATAATGTTACAGTATTTGTTACTAACATCCACGCCAGGTCCTTTCATGACGAGTCTCTCTATTGAAAATTGGCTGGCGATTTCATCCAACCTTTCATCAGTAACATATTTTTTCTTTTGGCAATCAATCCCATGTGAAGAATAATTTGCATAATTTTGAAACACAAACTCCACGATAACAAGCTCGAGCACACTATCACCTAGAAATTCAAGTCTCTCATAATGTGGAAGGTCATTGCAACCATGATACGATTTGTGCATAAGAGCTTCTGCCAAAAAATTTACATTTCCAATCTCAACATTAAATACTTCCTCAAGTTCTGTTTTGTATTGGGAAGTAGAACTTATCTTATCAGTTCCAAAACACGACGTAAGGTCTTTCAATTCATCTAAATTTTCATCAATGAAACCTTTCCAAAGTTTCAGAAACACATCCATGGAATTTTCTATTCCATTCCCACTTGTCCCACCAGCGTCGATAAATACAGCTCCTAAAATAGCTTTGACAAATTGGTGATAAGGCACTTTAAATGTTTCACTTTTCCAGTTGCCAGAATGAATCCGGTTTCGGAATTTTCTTTTCCATCTGGACAAATTAACTTTCTACCAACTTCAGTTTGTGTTGTTTTATTGATCAATAATTGTTTCTTGTCATCTAATACTCCTTCGTCCACAAATCCACTCACTTGAATGACGTACTGAGATATTACAAATTTTAACACGCTGTTTCCAACCGCTGACAATCTATCCAGGGTTCTATTTTTGGTTGGAAAGTCTGAATTCAAGCTGGACAAACCATGTGTCAAAGCTTCGGAGAGGAGGTCAACGTCATTAAATCTGTATCCAAGTCTGTTAATTTGAAAATCTAACCTGGATATGTAATCCATGGTGAAAGTTTTAAAATTTTAAATGAAAAATAAAACTACGTGTGCTAGTAAACGTCACAGCCATGTGGTGTTGTTTTTTCACTCACAACAGTCAGTATTGTGTGAATATGAACATCTCTTCTGTGTGAGTGCACATAAACCTTTGCTTTTGCTTCAGCTCATAATATAATGCAAAGTAGTTGAAGAGAGGCTCACAATTTATATCACCACAAGCCATCATTCTCCTTTATATGGTCTGCTGTGAGGCTCAGAGGTACAAGCACGTGTATCTGATCACGATATATACTTTTACGCTAGCACACCAAACTGAAGTCAAGGTCGGATACAACAATCACATAGTGTATTCACTCACTTGTTGATTCTGTCTATGTTGGTGAGCAGCACAGTAAACATATGTACATTATGTTGTATCATTTGACGGTATACTGTAAGGTGAATTTTTTTAGCTTGTTTTCTCCTACTTTTTTACCATTTACTACCATACATGGTGATAATATTGTCATTTTACTTTACTTCATTTCGTTCCTATTTCATGCACTAAAAGTCTTACGAATACAAACTGGATGATGTAGACATTATATAATTCTCGTCAGAAGTCAGCGTTACATTTCTTATGCATCTGGATTTGAACTGACACACTGCTTATATAAACCTTAATGACTTTCTAACGAGACATATGAAGTTACAGAAGCTACAATTCTTTTTTTCACATTGCCCCGAAATGTCAAAGAAAGTAAATAATGACGATTCAGTGCTTCTATTAATTTGTTTACTTCTATCACGATAATGTAGTAGAATCTCGATCCGTTGTTAGAATATAAATATCTTTCATCCCTTTGGAGTAAAGCGTAGGTCAACGTAAAATTGTCACGAGTGTATTTTTAAATCATTTATTTCGTAATATGATGCTTTTGCGGGGGCGTAAATTGATTCTCATCATAGTCATTATATCACTACTAGTACTGAGATAAACTCATTATAATATTTATGAGGCAAATATAAGTTGAAGATGTAAATAAGAAATCCTCGCAAAATTTTAAAAGAAACTCGCATATAAATTGCGATAAGCGTCAGATGAATAAATATGTGAGAAAATTAATAACTCTTTGAAATTTCAATGTTGGTTATGATTTTTCATGTTTACATGGTTTGAGAGAGCGTATGATGACTTGCAGAATTATATCTGATGTATCTGATATTAAATCTGATAATTATTTAAAAGAAGTTAAAAAACAATTGAATCGGTGTGTGTATATACTGCAAAATGATAAATCATGGATCATCAAATAATTTGCATGAATTTTCAAGTTTAGACACGTAAAATGGATAGCGATGAATTCTATTTAACAGTGGAAATTTCTAGCAAAGTTGCAAGAATTTGTACGTACGCATGCTACTTATGTTTTCTGTGGGGGTTTCTATTACGTTTAAATGCATCCCAATTTTTATGCTATGGTGCACGCACATGCCTGCACACTACACTGGAGTGAGTTATTACCGATGTTATCAAATTAATACTGTAACGCATACAGTACTTGAGTACTTGTAGTTTTATTTTATAAGATCTTCAGTGAAATTCGACGAAAAAGGTTTATTAACTTTAATGAACTCGAAGCATCGCGAGGTGAGATAGTATTGATTTTGCCTGTTCGGCGAATTCATAAATAAAATATATTAACGGATGATAATACAGAAATAGAGTTATGACCATATTTCCCCAGGTTTGTGCACCTTTATCTTAAGTATGAGTGACTCACGATGAGTCACTATTTAGCATATTATACTTAATGTTAAAACCTTTCTGTTGTTACGTACTTACTTATTTATAAAGGATCCTAGGTATATGTATTTAACGAAACAAGCATGTTATGATGATTAGTATGATTATCACTCGATAAGCAAATACATTATCGATTACGTTATTCTTGCGGTTGATTTTTAGAGTTTGATTGAAGAAAAAAAGTTCAAATACTGTTTCTCAGTCAGTGAACGAATGGAGAGTGGTTAAAACTCGTGTGTGTGCAACAGAATTAATTTGGGAAGTAGCTTCAAACTGCTTTTTGTAATTTTCTTTAATTAGTTATATACACTGTTGGGCATATTTAGTCAAAATGATCTTTACAGTTATAATAACTCTGTTAGTGGCTGCGCTAACGCATACAGAATGTAAAGTCACAAACCCAAATGTTCAGCAAGATTCCACTATCCGTTCTGGAGAAGAATATCTTGACTCGGAGCAAAGTTACCTACTAAAGTGGAATGTTTCACTCACTGAGAAAAGAATTTACTTTGAAGTAACGGCAAACACAACGGGCTACATTGGCTTTGGAATATCTCCAACCGGTGGTATGGCAGGGGCAGATATTTTTATAGCTGGTGTTCATCCAAACGGAACAGAATATAGCTCCGTGAGTTTTAAATTGACCTACTTAAAGCTAATGTGTTAAAACGCTTAAAACTTTAATGTTTTACAGGACCGTCATGCTACTGCTGAAGCTACGCCCTAGTGGATACAACTTCAAACTGGGAGCTTACAGCCGCATCACAAACGGAAACTCAAACGACAATTAGGTTTAACAGACTGCTCAACACTTGTGATCAAGAAGAAGACTATCCCATTACTGTAAACCAATTAAGATAATAATATCAAAATATATAGCTTTAAATGCGTTAACGTAAGGATTTTTTAGGACGCCACTGTACGTGTAATTTATGCTATGGGAGAAACAGACGATCTTGTGTTTCATGGACCAAACAAAGGAACAAAGTCAATTAATTTCTTTCTCGAAGATGCTAGTTTTGATTCAGAAGGGTAAGTTTTGCAAGGCACACATGTTTTACTTTGGAGAACGGTAGATTTATTACCTAAATTCTTTGTGATTCTTCAGGTATGATTCGTTTGACCTAATTGCAAAAAGTGAAATGCCAGCGCAGGATACCACTTATTGGTGCACGTTGCACAAAGTTCCAGCGTTTTCCGAAAAGCAACATGTTGTCGCAGTATGATTCAAATTTAGTTGCGAGCTTATCAAATTAAAACCATATGAAAAAATGACATTGCATTTTGTTTTAAAAAAATAGTTTGAACCAGTCTTGAAAGGTTCTTTGGCTCTTGCACACACCCACCATTTCACTCTATTTAAATGCGTAGTTCCTGACAATATAAACGCTGATGAGTTATTTGGGCCATTCGTGGAAAGTGGGGAAGGTCATCATTGTTTTGAGAACCCAAACAACTTTCCAACGTCATACTGTCGCGAACAAGCAGTTTATGGATGGAGTAAAGGAGGAAAGGTATTTACAAATAATTTTGTCTATAGTCACTTTCCAATATATTGACAATCTGTGATATTTGCGTGTTTAGTGGACAATATTTCCATCTAATGTTGGCTATCCCGTCCCAGACAAACTTAACAGGAATGAATATTACTCAATAGAAACGCATTTTGATAACCCTCGCAATCTGTCAGGTTTAGTAATTGAGTCAGGAATACGAGCACATTATACCAAAGAATTGAGGTACGCTTGAACTTGATTTTTATTAAAAGTAATCATATATATTTGTCTATAATATTTTACAATTTTTCAATTATAGAGAGCATGATGCAGGTCTGCTCATAGTTAACCACGACACCAGTCCGGTACTAACCATTCCACCAAACAGCAAAAACTTTATTGTTTCCGGTCATTGCAGCAGTGCTTGTACAGAGAATGAGCTTCCCGAAGATGGCGTAACCAATTTTAACAACTTATTTCACTCGCATTTAGCAGGTAACATAAAAACTTCAATGCTTGTGAGAAAATAAATGAATTAGATTAACAAGCTCATTTTCATTTTCAGGTCGGAAAATGAAACTCCGTCATTTCAGAGGCAACAACGAGCTTTCTTGGGTTGATGTTGATGATCAGTATGATTTCAATTATCAACAAAACAAGCCTCTCTCAACGTATGTTAAAGTGGAAAGAGGCGATCAGCTCACTGTTGGTACGTAATTTCAGTTTAATGTTTACTAAAAAAAGTAGCAATGACTGGTAAAAAAGTTTTTCGTTTTTTATGCAGAATGTACTTACGACATCTCTAAGAATTTGGATGATAAAATTGTTGTTGGAGGACTTAGCACACGTGAGGAAATGTGTGAAGCAGTTTTATGGTACTGGCCAAAGACAGAATTAATTGTTTGCGGCTCATCCAAGAACTCACCAGCCATTTCCAGCAATTGGAGTAACAAAAGTTGCATGTAGGATCTAACTAAAATAAGATCCATAGCTTTTGTAAGTTCAAAACGCCGTTTATTGGAAACTTGTTAAATTTGTTAAACATTTTGTCATTTTTCTTTTACAGCAAAAAATGCTTCTCTTAGGGAGGTTTTCCAGAGTATGAAATCATTGAGCCTGAAAACTTGGCTGGTGACTACATTGACTCTATAAGCTTTAAATACAATTGGAACCAAGAAGTTCGTGAAGCTTATCAAAGAGAAAAGAGGGAGGGAGAACAAAAGGCAAGTTGCATTGGAAAAGATCAAGTTAGCAATGGAAGAGTGCAATATCCAGAAAACTTTGTGGCTTATGTTCCGGCTGATGAGTGTGCTCCTAATAGTGGAAGCGCGTTGTCTATTGCAGTAGTAACATCATTTATCACGTTGCATGCCTTGTTATTATTCGTTTAAATTAATTAAATTAATGTTGTCAACTTCTCATATTATGTTGTTTTATTTATAGTCAACATTTTAATTGAATCTTTTTTCATCACGAAAGGACAAATTGAATGACGAAATAGAGTAAGCATATCAAATTTCAAATCTTAAGGGTTTTAATTAAAATGATACGAAAATCCAATCCATTTTGCTTTACTATTGTTTGACCTTCAACCGTTTGTGTTTAACGTATTTCGAAACATTTCTAAAAAACAACCAAAAGCTTTCTAAGCTCAAACTAGCAATGGAAAAGATATTACCAACAATAAACAGATAGAAAATAGTTTGAATGTTAGATTTCAAGTCAAGCCTTTTCACTGGCTCAAATTTCTCCGATTTCCGACTTCTCGTGTACTCCAAACGTAGTCCAAGCTGCTCTTGCCTCTTATAAAACCATTCCAGTTGCCTATAAATCCCATTTTCCATTAACTGTTTGAACACCATAGGCAATTTGGAGCCGATTCCATTGTCGAATTGCCAAACAGTGAAATCCGCAAACATAGATTCGTTTCCTTTAAAAAACGACTTGTGATGATAGTGCCCGGATAAGTATTCATATTCCTTTTCTAAGCTGCTCTGCATGTCAACAAAAAGTACGCGATTTTCGCAATTGACGATTTCCCTTTCAACCGCAATGCCATAATTCATTGAGTACTTGGGCTCTAGATCCTTTTTAGGAACGATATATCTCTTTTCCATAGTCCATTTGTTAAAATAAAGATATTCCTTCGTCAGATAAATAAATTTGCTATTATTATAGCGAAGAGGTCCCAACCGTTCGAATTCAGTAGCCCAATTACCAGCTACCCTATAACGTTCTTTCGCAATTTCATCCCCAAATTCAAAGCTTCGGAAGCCGGATTCATAAGAAAAGCTTAACACACCGGGGGATACTTCAGACTCATTAAAACCAAGTAAATTATCACTTTCCCAGTCTTGAGCGTAGTCAGGTTTAAGTTGCATCATCATATGAAAATCAACAGGCTCCTCATTGCTGTTATTTGCATTATCGTTGACCACCTCTGAAAACATTTGAATACTGGTTTTCTGAGGAGGTGCAGTCACTCCTGTAATTGCAATTCCCTTGTAGGCATTCGTAAAAATGACGCTAATGAGTAACCACAGCCCAAAAACTATTCTGATCAACTCAATCTGAAGTAAGTAGTCTGGAATGTGGTAACTATGCTCCAACAGAGATGAATATGCAAAAAAATATGAGTTAAAATCAGACTTGTTATACTTTTGAAAAATTAAGAAAACGTGGGTGGAAACGCCTAAAAATGGCATAAATACGAGCAAAGCTATCCACAAATCGGTTTGAAATGGTTGAATATAATAGCCGAAAGTTAGCCTATCATCTATATTGTAGCATGTTAGAAATGTGTAGGCATCACTGTAAACAAATACATTGTGCCAATATTGTTTTTGCTTGAATTGCATACCAAAAAGAAACTGTTCCAAGTAAACCCACTCATAATCCGTTTTCAGTCGTTTTTGTGGAAATATTCGTGGCCATGGACTATTATCGAATCGGGAAAGCAGTCGTAAGGAGACGTTAGACAGTTCTCGAAGCAAATTTAAAATAGCAAACTGGAACACACGCGTTTGATTGCTACCCATGCGAAAGTCATTTTTGAAACTATAGTCGTCGAGAATGGTTGAGTTTACTTCATTTTCGTATATAACTGCCCACGTCCTTGTTACACCGGTTTGGAGAGAATAATTTTGGAAAACAGTAAAATTCCAAAGGGTCGAGGGGTGCACGGGAATCAGGATTGAATATGGGATGCAGTACGCACAAAAATAGAAGCTTTCGCAAGATTTCCAGTTGAATTCAACATCGAGTTGTTTTTTATTTACGCATTCAATGACTCCAATGTAAATATTTTGGAAACTCTGCTTTGCATGGTGTTCTGCACAAATATCAACTCCCAACTTATCGGATTGAGCGCTGATGCTGATCTGAATTATGTAATGTGACTCTGGCTCCCTTGTTAAATCCTCCAAATTTTCGTATTTGCTGAGTGCTCTGAAGTATTGTCTAATATCAAATAAAGCTGACAAGTATGGTGTGTAGCTCTCCGTCAATTCCAATGTAAATTCGGCCGTGTTGTTTGGCCGTTGAAATGTTTTCTTTTCAAGTTCTTCAAATGCGAATAAAAGTAGCGTGTAGAAACATTTCATTGTGTAATGTTGCTTCATGCGGATGATGTCAAGAGTTAAAAAATTATCATTTAAGCGGAGTGCCCAAGGCCAGTCCCTGGTTTGGTTGATGAGACGTTCAATTGAAGGAAATTGTTGGACTGTCAAGCTTGTGTGGACATACTCTGGCTTCAGGTAAAAGACTACGCTTTGAGATATGATGTGAACGTGGCAGCCCTCGTCGATTTTTTTGAGTAAATTTTCCAAACCGGATACATATTGCTCAACGTTACCCCAGATTTTTATCTTGGCATAACTGTCTTGATTAATTTGATGCTCTTTTTCAACGAGTTCTAGTAGTAAGATACATGGGAAAATGCAAGTTGCTAAGAAGAAGTAACTGAAATAGTGGAAACCCTTGAGTCCAAACATTTTCAAAAATTAGGCTTAACTTGGCCAAATAAAATAAACTTCACGAAATTATACGCGAAATCGTCTACAGATAATGCAAAATGAAAGGAGGTATGAAATGAAACTGGGCACTAAACCCAACTTCAGCAGCAAGGCTAAATACAAATGTATTTGGTTCCTATTAAACAACTGGTCAGCTAAAGTAAGTTATAAAGTATTTAATAGAAATATTGGCATTTATGAAGCCATCAACCTCAGACTTGATACCTAGACAGACAGAGGCGTTTCTTATCATAACATGTTATGTTGCCTTATCCAGTTTGTAATATAAAAAATATTGAAACTGAAACTTTTGCATTGCGTGATTCCAAAAGACATTTCTACAATAAATAATTAAAGTATTGGAGCTTTTTAAAGTAATGAAATGATTCAGTAGTGGTTGTTTCGATGCTAGTTTGATAAACGTATATCATATATATTCTACTAGAAACAAGCAATATGTTTGTTTTCTACACGAAAGACTTGAAACTGAGTTTTGCTGTACAATAAAGAACCAAACTTTCTCCGAAACGTTTGCGTTTCAACAAAAAATTTTAATTCCATACTTGCATCAGGCCCTCCGAGAATCACAATCTTGAAAGCTTTCTGAGCTTTGTATTTTTAGAGAGACATTCATATCATCGCGTTTGCAGAACTGTCAAAGTTATAAGGGGGTATTAGAAATCAGAAAAATATATTAAACTTCTACATTGCGAACGGAGATACAATTGTTTTGTAACAATGCACGCACAAAATTTAGCCAATTGAATGATTTATTCACGTTTTTAATGGAATTTCTTTTATTTTAAATTTCAGTAAATATTCATAGAATTTTGTCTTTGTCACTAGTCGCCTTCAGATAGCTGGACATATTGAAAACTAATTTTGAGCTGGGATTTCTGCTGCAAAAAGTGAAAGTTATCATGTGACAGAAATGAATTTAGCATAAAAATTATTTAATAATAATACCTGACTGTTGACACCATATTGTAGTACAACAATTCCAGATGTCAAGCTCATTTCCAAAGGATTGAAAAGACGGATATAAGAAAAAATTTAGCTTTAGAATTAATGGAGTTGATAAACTTTCTACCATTCATACTTTCATTCTCAACAATGAAATTTTTAAATTTAGCAATCTTTCCCCAACTACTTTGTCCAGTTAATGGGTTGGTCGTGTAGCAAAAATTTTACCATTTGAGTTCCCTCCTGTTAGTCCATCTCTTCCTGACGCTGCCAACACATTACGCGGTTCAATTTGGCATTTCTTCCAATATGGTATAAAAAGAGTGTAAGTACGCTTGCAGGAAAAACTATGCCCCTTGCGGCCCCCTAGACCCTTTTCTCCTCCCTTGCCTGGTTTTCCAGTGTTGCCCCTTTGACTTCTCACCAAAATACCACTCTGGGAATTACCTGAATGTGATTGACTAACGGAAAACGTTCCAGGATATCCTGGATCACCTCACTTCCTCCATTTCCACCATTGCCCCCTTACCTCCCCCAATTTACCAGCCATTACATGCCTATGCTCATAGTGTATCAAAAAGTCATCTGACGGGCCTTTGTTCTCCCAAATTACTGTGTGAGCATTTCCAGGTGTCGGAAAATCCCCCCTTTGGGCGTCTCTTCCTTTAACTCCATCTTTTCCATTTGCTCCCTCTTGGCCATCTCCTCCATCCCCTCCGTTTACATTTACTGTTAGTTTTTCAGCATTTACAATTTTGCCATAAATACCATAAACGTTTCCTCCGTTTCCACCTGGCCGTCCTGGTTGACCGGCTTCTCCGCCAGCAGCATGGCCACAACGGCTTTAAATTAAAGACAGAAGTTAATTAGCCAATGAATAAACTGTAATTGCCGTTTATTATTGAAAATGCATACATAGAATGGAGCCCTGAACTTTAGCTGGTATATGATTCTCTCCATTTACTCCTTTTAGGTTAATTGTCCTCCTATTAATTATCTCCCAAACATCTGCGGTAATTCTAATCGACAATGGCATATCACCCCATGACTTCATTGCAAGAACATCACTGTCAAAAAACAGCTTTTCACTTGCAAAAATTTCCAGCTCTTTCAAATTCGGACTGCAAGGCAGTTCACTTGAAGAAGTCATAAAGTCCGTGAACTTTACATAGATTCCCGTTATCACAGCCTTTCGTCCGTTAGATAAGCACTGAGTCTTTGTTGGGGAGCACGCACTCCGAACTATATTCAACAGCTCAGCTTTATCAACGTCATTTACATGATTTTCGGCTATATTCTCAATATTTGACGATAAAAATGACCCTGGAATGGTTTTCAAAATATTCACTGCAAAACCAAAGTTTGAAACTGTAGTTGAATCACGCAAACCACTGATCCCGTTGAGTTTCGTATGACTTCAATTATCATCTGTCAGCACTAAAAACTCGTACCAAATCGAAGATATCCAAGCTTTGTAATAAATTAAGAGGAATTCTCAGCCATTCTCCAGTGGGTCTCTGAATTGGAGAATTCATTACATTTCCCAAAAAATTTAGCAAATTCTCAAGTCGCCCCAATTCTGTTATTTGTTCCGGTGGAATCGTGTAGCTCAGTTGGGAGTAAACTTCTTCAATTTCAGTTGATATTGTGGGATAAATGCCTGATTCCCATTTGTTCCGTAAAAGCAGCAATTTTTGTGTGTCATTTTTCAAACGTCAACCTTTTCAGACATTGTAACCCTGCTCAAATCAGTGAAATAATTTCGAGTGTAGATTTCATCCGCTTTTTCCACAAGAGTTGTAACAATTCCCGAAACTTTAGAAAATGTGTTTGGAACTTTTGTATTTTTAATAACGTTAAATGCTTCGTCTCTCAAGTTTCGCACGTTCGATTGAAGCTTGCGAATTGATGGAGAAATGGATGGTTTTTCTATTTTGACACTTGTCACCTTTTCATAGAATTTAATAACTTTTCCCTGTCTTACTCAGTTCATTTACATACACACTTTTGGAACTTTCTGTTTCATCGTGAGAAAACTTTTTGATGCCCCTTGGTAAATAAATGGATTGGTCAAATTGATGAATTATGGAACTTGGAAAGGGAATCCTCTAATTCGTCATCCTTGTTGAAATCCCTTCAAATTTATTTGGTATTTGGCAAACAATTCATCAAAGCTTGTTCGTTTTTTTTTTACACTCCCATTAATTGTGGAACGTATTCGCTACTAATTTTTAGACGAGTTTTGTCTTTCAGAGTGATGCCGAAATCGGTGGAAGCCATAGGCAATAAATTAACTTGTTTGTGTACAAGTCAGTAATTTTCTACGAACTTCTCTATAATACGGCATTTTACTGAAAGGTCCACATTTTGGCGGACTCCCGCACAAACCAAAATTTTGAAATAGCTTTCCGTTTCCATCTTGAGCCAAGGGCTTCAACAAACTGAATTTTTCTTTGAATCAAATTCACATCTTTGCCTCAGCATTCCAAATTTTCTCGAAGTGTGAATGAAATTTTGTAGAAAGCCACCACTCCATCATCACCTTATTGTCTGAAAATATACCTTCCTTGAGGTGAATAGCTACCAACTTTGCTGACAATTAGCCCGATTGAATTTCTAAACTTGGCCATTTTCAATAAAAACTGGGAAGCGTGAGTAGCCAACAAGTCAAAGTCTAACCTGTCATGTCCCATTTTTAATGAAGAGTGTGTCACGATAAACAAAAACTTAGCTTGCTTCACTGTTCCGTGATGGCGTTGACAAAGTACATCGCAGCAATGTCTGAATCAGCCTCCTCGGTTGTCATCAAAACCCGGACAATCATAAAAAGCCACGTTATTTTCGGGATTACGAACGTATTCTGGAACTAGAGTTTTGGATTTCGTGTCGGTAGGCCAATGCGAACATCGCTGCGTAAGAACTGCACGCAACTGATTCAAGTTTCCATTCAGCGTTTGTGTTATTGTGGTTTTTGCCAGAGCCTGTATTTCCCAGCATGAAAATGGCTTTTCTGTCATTCTTGTCTAAATATAATTGGTCCATTCCTTGACTTAGCATTTGTTGCTGTTTATTATCCTGGTTGGAATTTGTTGAAAGAGATCGGGAAGGCGTTGTGGAAACAGGTAAATTCGGTGGAGGAGGCAGCGTTTCGCATTCTAGGTAACATTTCGTGTTTCAGTCGTATTGGTATTCGGTATGAAATAGTGTATATAAGTGTACAGACTAATTGAAAATTTTGATTATGAACGTTTACTTACCTTCTGAATTTTCTGATTGTGTCACAACCGAGGTTGCAAAATTGGAAAGTAAAATTAAGACCGTGAATGTAAGTGGCCGGTTTTTTAATGAAAATAATTTGAAGTTTTTCATTGTTTGTGCTGCGTTTTTGGAAATCATCAAAATATCAAATTCTTGTGCAGCCTTCGGGGTCAAAAATTGGATTGGAACGAATTACATGCTAGTTTGGTGGGTTTTTATAATCGCGAACGTGAAATGAAAAGATTGGTATATGGCTAGCTTTCTTACTAATTGCATACCAAGGTTCAAACTGCACCTCTTTTTTACTTGAAAAAACTGTTCAAACTGCCTCATTAGCAATAATATATGCCAGATAATTCATTATCTCACCAGCTAAAACAAGACTAAAATTTTGGTGATTTTTCCTATAGCAATAACAATAAAACTAAATGTCGTTTTAAACGCAAACTATAAACAGATTGGGTAACTATACCTAACCTTTTTATTTCGCAAATTTGAGTAAAATTTACCAGCATATTGATTCAAGGTCGTAATGAGGAAAGATATGATATTTAAAAAAATTCTTCAGGCCTTTTCACTCACAATAACATATTTGATAGCTCAGCATCAATAAAACCCTGTTTGACCTTGATCTATACTTTTATGGGTGAATGCATATTTAATGAAGTTAATCCGGTCTCAAGTTCTCATGTCATCAACCGAACTGACGCGACAGACAAAACAAATTAATTACTTATAACCACTAAATCGCCCACAGAGATGCGAAAGCTTCACGCAATCAAGCAGCATGAATGTGCTTTAAAGAGGTCAACGCATCAACTGAGTTTGTCACGAATACTTTGCATTTTATGCATTCTCGAATGCCGTGGACGATCAAAATTTTGTTGACTGTTTCTCCACGTTACGCTTGTCCAAAACATACATATTTGAAATCAGAGTATTTTTTTTAACGGAAGCTTTGATTTCATTTTTGAATTGTTAGCTAGAATAAATACTTATTTGGTAGTAATCTTTATGTACATCATTTCTGCAGTAACTTACCTGGTGTTAAAAACTGAGGTGTGCGACCACGGTTGAAATTTTGTCAGGTGAATGAATAGGCAGGTTTAAACGTACGATATTATGCACTATTTCTCAGTTTTTAATGCTTCAAATATTACTCAACTTATAAATTGAAAAGAATTGAAGCTAGGGTGGAAAATACTCAAATCAAATCATGATTATTATTCTTTTTCATTGCAATACAATACCTAGTTTTGAAATATGGAATATCATCTTCATATTCTGTATGTTCCCATACAATATTTTCGTTTTACAATTTTAATTATTGGGTTCTTTAAATATTTAATTTTTTAGACATTTAGACTGAACTCAGAAGCTTACAATAGCACACAACTGAACTATACCTGCTATTATAATTATTTATTACACACTGTAATTTGTTTTGTGGCTGTCAAGTCAAACTTGCAGAGAAATGGCATCCATTTTATATTACATACTTAAACGTTTGGAAATGGATATGCAATACCTTCTCGTGTCACTAAACAGTTTAGTCTGCTTCATACCCAAGATTTGGCTCGACAGAGCGTACAAAGCAAAAAAATAGATGCATATTCACTGATCTTATGTGAAGATGGTTGCATAAATTTAATGCTTCTTTCCAATAACACTTCCAAAAAACCAAATCTAAATTTAACAGCAAGTCTAGGTATAAATGAGAATTATAAATATTTTATTTCAGGTTTCCGAGCAATTACATTATTTTATTATAAAATGCATTTCAGCTATACAGTTGCCCCTCACAGTTCATTTTCGAATACATCGGGTCGCAAAGGTAAAAGTGCCACTCTAAACAGTTGACAACCTTAATTTCCCTTTTGAAGGCGATTTGATCGCCTGATGTGGTAGATATTTTTACAGCTTGTGACACTAGACACCCTTCGGTGTCTATTGTGGCATTCTGAACCAGTCCTCTTCACTAACCCTGTGATCTATAACCCAGTAGGGCTCGAAATAGTCATAATAATATGTGTCCTTGTTGTTAAGTTTATTCTCCGTGATCAAATGATAATCATAGTCGTCAAACGTGATTTCAAAATCTATTCCTTTTATCATGTTGTCCGGTGTTTGACAAATGTGCTGCCCAAATTGTTGCTGAAAGTAAAATATATATTATTTTAGCTTTAAATTTGTATGATTGTTTAAACCTGTACAAAATTTGATTTTATTACTTTGTAGGTACTTCGAAAGATTCCAGACCCCTTAAAACCAAAATCTATTACTGCAGTGTAGTTAATTGCACGCTCATAATTGGCTGTCCAGCCTGGCCTCCAATTACACTTGTGAGCATCTGTAATATTAATCTTAAATGTATTTCCTGTACCTTTCATTTTAATCACGGCTGAGTTTAAATGTAATTTATAATACCTTGATGATCCACTTCAAGGGGCTCGCATATAGTTCCCATGTAAAGTCTACAATTTGCAAATGCAAACACGAGAAAATTCCAATCATAGTTGCCTACCCACGCAGTCTCGTTTTCATACTCTCATAGCCCCAATTAGCAGTTACACAGAGGGAAAAATCGTGTTTAATTGATCCCCTTCTGTTCTTCGTCTGGGCCCATTCAAGTTCTTAGCTCGGGCATCAAGTCCAAAGTCAAATTTTGAGCCTACATAACTGCCTTTCTTAGATAGTGCAAAGTACGAACCGTTCCGGTATTTCATCCAGGAATACTTCTGTTCCTGTATGGTACTGCTTTGAGACTTGTCAAAATGAAAGCCGATGTCAAACCCAGTATAAACACGAGACCAACAGAGAACGACTTATGGAAGAGCAAGAGAGTCAGACGCAGGTACGAAATATATGGACAACAAAAGCACAGATAATGGAGAGAGGAGACAGAATGAATGGATGTGAAGTAGTTAGAGATAATCGTAAGTGAGCTACATTTGTAGACGATGACGTAACGATGATAAGAAAGTTCAAGCCGGCGCAGTAGACTTAGGAGAGTAGGTGGTATATACAGGCAATGAGTGTGGCGTCGTAGTAGTACTAACTTGGTCTTACAGGAGGATGAGAGAGAGAAGTGAGTGGATGCGTCGACTAGAGCACCGAGGGCTTTGTAAATGTGGGGCGTAAGCGAAGGAGACGAAGGAAGGAGGAAGAAAGAAGGAGAGAAATAAGAGAAGGCGAGAGCAGGTGTGCGAGAGAGGCCAGAGCAGCGAAGGACACAATTGAGAGTGTGAGGAGTGTGAGAGATTAAATGGAATACTGCGGCACGACAGTTGGTTAGGACGTACAAAAGAGGGAGGAGAGAGAGAGGAATAGTATGAGAAAGGAAGACCTGAGAGACAGAAGATTGCATAGACGAGAAGAAGTAAGACAAAGAAGATCGGAGGAGACAGATAGAATACACCGATCAACAGTCGAGAGCGATAAACATATCTACCGAGTGAGAGCGGCAGATCACCCGTGTGTAGTCAATCACGACAACGGAATATATTATAGGTATGTGGAGAATGTGGAAGAAGTTAAGAGTCAGAAGGACATAAGGCTGTAGTACACAACACTGACGAAAGAAAAAAGACTAAAGGAATAGGATTCTCACATGATTATGAAGACTTCGGAGAACAGCAAAGGAAACCGAGGAAGATAACCCAGAAGAAAGGACTGGGAGAGAGTAGGAGTAGTGCAGAGTATGACGGGAGAGAAAGTATCGACGAAACCGACGGATGCAAGCAGTAGTAGCGAGGAGCAGGTCGACCGGAGGAACGAAACAGTTATCGAGATCATGTTGTATCCCAACAAACCAACGAGGGAGTTGATAAAAAAACTATTTCCGGACAGAATAACGAGAGGGGAAGACTACTATCATCAATGAACAAAAGCACAGTAAGACTATGGTTATCCCCACTTGAGGGGGATGAGGTAAAATAGAAGGAATTAAGTGATTTACACTGAGCGACCATAGCGGACTGGATCGTTAAAGTGGGAGAACGCCGAGTGTCAATCATAGAAGAGATAATGAAGTTGAGGATGGACAATCACGTTCTGAGGCACTATTGAATAAATATAACTGACTATTCAGACTATCCGACTTGGACAAAGGGAGAGAGGGAGGAGAGGACGAGGGATCCACTAAGGGGCCACGGAGCAGAGAGCCAGATATAGCGGAGAGAGATGGAGGCACGTATGAATAAGAGACAGGAGAAGAGCGATATGTATGCATGTAGAGAATCACAAGCAATTGAAATGGGCTTCGACTCGTAGTACTTAAATAGGCCCAGAGATGCACACAGACACTGCCCATAGAAGAAAGTAAAGAATATTCTTTCCATATCGAGATGATGCAACATTGAAGAAAACAAGCCAAACAGACATTATAGACAAGAGCTATTATATAAATAATAAATGTAAGCAAGACACAGAAAGGAGACGGCAACAGGATTGGCGGATAGCGTAGCCAGTTGGTGGGTGATGAGTACGACAGACAGGACGACGGAAAGAACGGGAAGTACACGCGGAAGAGGGACAGGACGAGGAGACAAGCCGATACAGACCGAGCAGGAGAGATGCCAACAGACGCGCAGAGCCAAAAAAAACGAACGAAAAGAACGTACGGAGTATCAGAACGGCAAGAGAGGAGTAGAGAGCTGAAGAAATACGAATCAGTCGACAGAGTAGAGACGGCAGAAGATAAAGCGAGAGAGAAGCGCTCAAATATGATGGTTATACTTCACGGTGGTGACACGAAGAAAGATATGGCGAAGAATATAGTATGAAAAGCGGAGGGACGATAGAGGGCAGACTAGAAGAGGCACACGAAGACGGAGGGAGAGAGACAAGACAGAAGAAGCAGGGAAGGCAACAGAACACAGAGGCTCAGGCCACCTAGGACAAGTACACACGCGATCCGGCAATTCAGCCCATTCGAAGAGACGAGGAAGATTCATAGGAGACACGAGACGCGAGCGAGAGCGTAAACCTCGACAGGTCACGGTTGTGACCGAACTATCGATTAAAGAGACCAACAGAGATGCAGATGCGAAGCAGGAGACGTAGAGACGAGCCACATAAAGAGGAAACGGAAAGCAATGCGTGACGAGAACTGAAGACGAGTCTGATAAAGGGAAGTTGAATGTTAAGATACATAACAAACACAGACAGTTCATTGGGAAAAGGAACAAGAAGGACGATAAAATATTAGATTCTTGCAATTCAGTGGCAACCAAAGCTAGCTTTTGATGAAAGAGCTTGACGACATCTGTTCAAAAGTTTAAACCCTGGTGTGAAACATTGATCCAAAATGTCGGTACGCGGAGGATATCCGCAACTTCAATTATTTTCCAGTTGAAGGTTAATTTTAAAGATTTTAGTCTGGTTCTGTACTAATGAATACTTCAAACTACCAATGTGTTATTTGATAACAGGGTACGCTCAGAGAAGTTACGTCCATGACGGCATGTGGATTTTCGCAAATCGAAGGTTTCTTGTAAATTTGAAACCGGTAAGTATTCCATTATCTCTCGAACATTGAACGCATTACATTTTGGAAATGTTGTGTCGAAAGTGTTGTTTTTTATTTTCCTTAGCGCAATAAAACGGAGTCAGAAGAACTTTGCAAATCCCTGAAGACCAAGTTATATACACCGGACGCCAATGATGCTGTATATACCGATACTCAAATTATGAACATACGTACGTCATTGTACAAATGGAGCCTTACCACTAATTAACAATGATATCATAATATTTTATGTGAACATTAAACTGGAGTGTTATAAGACGCAGTGAGGTTTGACATATCAGATAGTTTCAACGCTAGATTAAATAGAGAGAAACAGTATATCTACACAACAAGAGTAGCAGAATAAAGGAAGCAGCAGCATCATCATCCTAGGAATAGCAAATCGAAAGAAGACGAAAACAAAGAAAGCACGACAAGCGAACAGAAGAACGAGCAATATAACAAAGCAAAAACAAGACATCCACAGATCAAAACCAAAAAACATCCATAAATACAAACCACAGAGCAACGAGCGACGCAGCAAAAAAAACAAACGGAGTAGCAAGAGAAGGAAGACAAGCAGGAGAGACAGCCGCACGAGGAACCGAATGAGAGCACCCCAGCAGAGCACAAAGAGCGACAGACGAGAGACACCGAACCGACAGACAAGACAAAAGACACAGCAGCTAGAAGACAGACAGCACAGCACGAGAAGCAAGAGAATAGCAGAGACAGAATGACAAACAACAGCAAAACAGCAACCTCGATGACTGACAGACAGGAACGTAAATCCAAACAGCACAGAACAGCACCGAAAGACGCACGGAGGAGCGGATAGGCACGGCAGAGACGCGACCGAGACACACGCCGAATCACAACGAACAACAGACCAGCGAGATTCGATATAAATCATTATAGACTAGCAACTACATATGAACGGAAGACACGATCGACTAAGGCAAGTATATATATAGATAAGATGCCATGGAGGCGAACACACTTAGAGCGGATATCTAGAACGAACGCGACAGGTGTGTAGAAGAATGGCACCACTTGATGCCCGAAGCTAGCGAAAAGAAGAACTCTGAAATGGACAGCCGAAGAGCAGAAAGAGAAAGAAAAAGAGGGAGAGCTAAAAGAAGGACAGCGTCAAATTAACAAAGAGTTTCTCTGTGTACTGCTAAAATCTCGGAGGCGCTACTATGGTAGCTGAAAACGAGACTGAGAGCGAAGTGATGAGAGAGGCAACCTATCGGGATTGGAAATTTTCGTCCGAGGTAAGTTTGCCACATGTTGGCAAATTGTCAAGACCTTCTACACCAACTGGGACATATAATGCGAAGGCCCTTGAAAGTGGATCATCCCCAGAAACGGTAATTATAAATACATATTAAACTCAGCGTGATATAAAATGAAAGGTAGTAGGGCATAATTAAAGATTAATATTACAAATCTACACAAAGTGTTCATTGGAGGGCAGGCTGAGGAGCCATTACTGGAGGCGTGCGAATAACTAACCTGCAGTAATAGACTTGTATGGCTTATTTAAGGGGGTCCTGGAATCTTTCGAAGTGACTACAAAGTATAAAATCAAATGTTTGTGAGCAGGGTAGAAGGGAGGCGAGAACATAATAAGAAGGGAAGGGACGCGAAAATATTAAGCGTAAACAATGGAAATAATTACAATTAGCATTACTTCAGCAAGCAATTTGGGCGAGCCAGCTCATTGTCAAAACCACGGGACAAACAATGATAAAAAGGGAAGGTAGAATTTTGAAAATCACGTCATGACGACTAGTAGATTATCCATTATGATGGTCAAGCGGGAGAAACTAGAGACTAACTTACAGCGGAGGAGAAGGATCGAACACAATATCTACGTTGATGGAGTATATGCAGTCAGAAGAGCCAGCGCAGTAGCTGGGTAGCTCGGATACCAGCACGGGTTAGTGAACGGAAGGAAGAGGGTGGATAGAAGATCGACGAATCGGAGGAACACCGAGCCAGGAGGTGTTCAGTGTGCAAAGAGGCCTGTAAAGAGAATGACTGAACGGCGAAGAGCAAAGCGAGCGATCAAAATCGCCTTCAAGAAGGGCAATTAAGGTTTTCACCTGTTTTATAGTGGGCGCTTTACTTTGCGGACCCGATGTAGTATCGAACAATGAACGTGGAGGGCAGAGCTGTATACGAGGCTGAATAGCCATATTTATAATAAAACTAAATCGTATGTCTCGGAACGCGAAATGAAAAATATTTACTAATTCTCATTATAACTACAGGAGGCTCTGCTGTTAACAATTTAGATTTGGTTTTTTGGAAGTGTAATTGGAAAAGAAGCAAATGTAAATGTTGAATGCAAGCCATCTTCAGGCACCGAGGAGTATGCGGAGTGAAATGCATTTTTCGTCGGCATGACTGTACCTGTGTGCGAACCAATATTCGGTATGACAGGACACTAACTGTGTTAGCTGACACGAGGAGTATTGCTATATCCCATTGTCCAAAAGGTGAGAGGGACCAGAAGGAAAAGCGGAGAGTAGAAGAGACCAGACGGAGGAGGGTAAGTAGACGGACGTAGGACACACACCCAACTGGGGAAGCGAAGACAGAGGAATGAGAGAAGCAGGAGAAGAGGAGTAGTGGAGCAGTGGAGGAGCGGAGATGAGCGTAAAGAAGAGCGAACCGAGGACGGACAAGAAGGAGTTAAGAGGTATCGTAAATAATACAAATGGACGTGCGAATTTAGTTCTGCAAAAGTTATGATCAGAGAGAAGGCAAAAAGACGAATTACAGAGTGAGTGTGGAGGATGAATAAATAATTAATTAGAATAGCAAAAGGGTAATAAACGAACGGTTGCGAGAGGACGGTGTAGTGCGGGGCGAGGCACTACTCAATGGAAACACAGATTCTGAGTTGAAAGCTAAATGTCTAAGAAAAAATGAAATATTTAAAGAAGGAAATCCATAATTAAATTATAAAAGAAAATGGAGTTGTATGGGAAACGATACGATATGAAGGCCTGATATTCATATTTGCCAAACTAGGTAATGTATTGGCAAATGAACCAAGAATAATATCACGACTTGCTTTGCACTGTTCCACCATTACGCATTCAATTCTTTCGATTTATAGTTGAGTAAATATTTTGAAGCATTAAATAACTGGAGAAATATGCATAAATAACTCATAACGTTTTAAACGCTGCTATTCATTCACCAGCCAAGTAAATTTCAAGCCGTGGTCGCACCGCCGCTCAGTTTTTAACAAACCAGGTAGGTTAGTGGCAGATAATGATGTACATAAGATTTACTACCAAACTAAGTCAATTTACCTTCTGACTAACAATGTCCAAAAATGAAATCAAGCACTTGAGCGTTTAAAAAATAAGTACAATCTGATTTGCAATATGTTATGTTTGGCAAGCGTAACGATAGGACCGAGAACACTCCAAACAGGAAATTTGATACGTCCACAACGGCAGTGCGAGAATGCATAAAAACTGCAAAGGTATGCACGTGACACAACACATCAGTCTTGAATGCGTTGAACCTGCTTTAAAGCACACTTGCCATGGCGCTGCTTGGTGTGCGCTGAAGCTGTCGCCACTGACACATCTGTGGCCGATTAGTGGGTTATAAGTAACTTAATATGTTTTTTGGTGCGTCAGTTGGGTCGATAAGAATATGAGACTTGACGACCAGATGGTGAGCGATGTCATCATGCATAGTGAGCTTCATGAAAAAAGCAAAGGGGAACATAAAATATAGATCCAAAGGTGCAAGCCGGTTTATTGATGCTGAGCTAATCAGGCTATGTTATTGGTGGTGAGAAAAAGACCTGAAGATTTTTTTAAATATTATATTTATCCTCATGTACCGACATTGAATCAATATGCTGTATAATATACTCAATTTGCGAAATGCAATAGGTTAGGTATAGTTAAACCCTCTGTTTATAGTTTGCGTTTAAAACGACAACTTTATATTTTTGTTATTGGCTCTAGCGGGAAACGAATACCGCAAAAATTTTAGTCCTTCGGTTTACGCTGGTGAGATAAATGAATTTTACTGGCATAATATTATTGCGAATGAGGGCAGTGAAGGCAGATTTTTTCAAGAGTAAACAAGAGGTGCAGTTGACCCTTGGGGTATGATAGTAATGAAGTTAGCTATAACTCAATTGCTTTTCATTTCGACGTTCGCGATTCATTAAACCCAAATTTAAGATACAATTAGGAAACTAGCGATGTATGAGTGACCCAGAGTGGCGCAACTTTTTGACAGACAAGTAAGGCTGCACAAGAATTTGATATTGTTATGATTTGGCAAAAACGGCACGCGAACAAAGCAATGAGAACTTCACAAATTCATTTTCATTAAAAGACCGGCCACTTACATCGTCTTAATTTTACTTTCCAATTTTTGCAACCTCGTGGTGACACATGCAGGAACATTCAGACAGGTATGATAAACGCTTCATCTGAGGAATTAATATTTTCAAATTAGTCTGTACACTTGGATATCAGCAGGAGTGAAGTGGATAACCGGTACCAAACGAACTGAAAGCACGAATGTTACCCTGTAGAATGGCGAAACGCTGCCTGCCTCCACCGAATTTACCTGTTTGCGCACAACGATTCCGATCTCTTTCAGACAACATTCCAAGCCGAGGATAATAAAGCAGCAACAATGCTAAATCAAGGAATGGGAGCCCAAGCTTCATTAGGACAACGAATGTACAGAAGAGCAGTTTTGCATGCTGGGAAATACGGCTCGACGCACACATTAACAGCAAAGGCTGAATGGAAACTTGAATCATTGCGTGGCAGTTTCTTAGACGCAGGGTGGACGATCCTTGGTTATTATGGATGATCCAAGGAATCGCCTGGACCTATCGACCACGAAATCGCAAACTCTAGTTCCAGAATAGACGTTCGGTAATCCGAAAGAATAACGTGGGCTTTTCTTTAATTGTCGGCGCGTTTTTGATGGAGAACCGAGGACGGCTGAGTCGGAGCATGCTGCCATGTACTTTGTCGAAGCGCCATCACAGGAACATGTGAAGCGGAGCCAAGTTTTTGTTTGATTGTGACTGCACGTTCCAACAGTATAAAAATGGGACACTGACAGGTTAGACGCGGTGTTGACCTTGTTGCTACTCACGCTTGCGACAGCTTTTTATTGAAAATGGCCAAGTTTAAGAAATTCCAGTCGGGGCTGATTGTCAGCAAAGTCAGGTAAGCAGCTATGTCAGCCTCAATGAAGGTAAGTGTCAGGACAATAAGGTGATGATGGAGCTGTGGGCTTTCTACGAAAATTTCATTCCACACTTCGAGAAAATTTGGAAGATGCTGAGGCCAAAGATGTGAATTTGATTCAAAGAAAAATTCAGTTTGTTGAAGCCCTCTTGGCTCAAGATGGAAATGGAAACTTTAGCAAAATTTGGTTTGTGCGGAGTCCGCCAAAATGTGGAGCTTTCAGTAAAATGCCATATTATAGAGAAGTTCGTAGGAAAATTACTGACTTGTATACAAACAAGTTAGTTTATTCCCCTACGGTTTCTACCGATTTTGGCATCACTTTGAAAGACAAAACGCGTCTAAAAATTAGTAGCGAATACGTTCCACAATTAATGGACGAGTGTAAAAACAAAACGGAACAAGCTTTTGATGAATTGTTTGCCAAATGACCAAAATAAATTGAACGGGGATTCGAACAAGGGGATGACAAACAATTAGAGGAGTGTGTGAGAGTTGAATAACGTTTACCGTAATTTAACATCAATGCTGACCAAATCCATTTCATTTACCAAGGGCATCAAAAAGGTATTTCTCACGATGAAACAGAAAGTTCCAAAAGTGTATGTAAATGAATTGAGTAAGACCGGAAAAGTTATTAAATTCTATGAAAAGGTGACAATGGCCACAATAGAAAAACCATCCATTTCTCCATCAATTCGCAAGCTTCAATCGACGTGCGAAACTTGAGAGACGAAAGCATATTAACGGTTATTAATGAGACAAAAGAGTTGCCAAACAACATTTCTAGAAAGTTTGGGAATGTCGTACAACTCTTGTGGAAAGAGCGGAGGAAAATAACAGCTCGAGGACTAAACACTGATTTGAGCCAGCGGTAAATGTCCTGGCAAAGGGTTGACGTATTTGAAAAAATGACGCACGAAGTTGCTGTAGTTACTGGAACACAATGAGACATAAGCGCATTTACGCTACGAATAGTCAACTGAAATATTGCAAGAAGTTATCCAAATGAGCTACCACGAGTGCACCGGGAACCAAATAGAAGCAATTGGGGCGAACTGTGAGAATTTGCTAAATTTTTCTGTGGGAAACGTAATGAATGCGCCAATTCAGACCCACGGCGAAAGGCTGAGAATTCTCTTGCAGTTTATTACTAAAGAGTTGGATCCTTCGGAGATTGGTAACGAGTTGTTTAGTCTGACAAAGATGATACAATTGGAGTCATATCGGAAACTCACGGGAGATAGTGGTTTGCGGGATTCAACTACAGTATTCATAACTTTGGTATTTGCAGTGAATCATGATTGAACCATTACAGGGTCATCTTTTATCGTCAATATTGAGAATATGGCCGAAATCAGTGGTAAATGGCGGTTTGATAAAGCTGGACTGTTGATGATAGTTTCGGAGTAGCGTCTCCCAACCAAAGACCTCGGAGCTGCTATCTACACGAAAGAAAGCAGCGTGGTTAAGACGGAATCTATGTAAGAGGTTCACGAGCTGGTCGTGAGAGTTTTCAACGTGAAACGCTAGCGTGACATCGTCGTAATTCTGAAGAGCTGAATTTTTGGGCAAGTGAAAATCTGTTTTGACAGGTGATGTTCTTGGCGAATGAAGTCATGGGTGATAATGCCATTGTCGTGATTACCGCAGGGATCGTTTTGGACGATCATTAATAGAGGACACATTAGATCCTAAAGGAGCTTAAAAGGGAAGAGACCTCATAATACCAGGCTAAGTACTCAGGGCTCCATTCTAGTTGTTGCATTTCAGTGAATAAACGCAGAATTACAGATTAGATTCATTGGCTAATTGAACTATCTGTCTTTATAATTAAAGCGCAGTGGTGGAACATGCTGCTGGACGGAGAAGCCGGTTCAAACCAGGACGAACCAGGTCACGTGAACACGGAGGAAAACGTTTATGGGTATTATGCGAAAATTGTAAAATGCCAGATACACTAACAGTAATGTAAACGAGGGCGGATGGAGGGAGATAAGGCGCCAACGAGGGAGCAATGGAAGAGATGGAGTTACCAGGAAGAAGACGCCCAAAGGGGGGATTTTCCGACACCCTGGATAATATGCCTATCACCGGCCAGTAATTGGGGAAAAAAGGCCGTCCAGAATGACTTTTTGATAGCACTATGAGGCATAGGCACGAATGCTTGGTAAATTGGGGGAGGAAAGGGGCGCAATTGGTGGAAATGGAGGAAAGTGAGTGATCCAGGCCATATCTGAAACTTTTTCCCGTTTAGTCATAATCCCATTCAGCGTAATTCCAGAGTGGTATTTTGGTGAGAATCAAAGAGGCAACCCTGGAAAACCAGGCCAAGGGAGGAGAAAAGGGCTAGGGGGCCGCAAGGGGCACTGTTTTTCCTGGCAAGCGTACTTAGCACTCT
>LJIJ01002224.1:0-29703 GCA_001718145.1 Orchesella cincta
AAGTGTTCACTCAAAGACCTTCGGCAACATGCTGGTCTTGGATGGCCATTCTAGTAACAAATCAAATAAATAATACCCATGTAATCATTATGTCCTCATTAATTAAAAATCATCTTGTTTTTATTTTAAAATTAGATCTTGCTTTGTCGGATTTGGTGTACACCGAATCCATAATGTGCCGTGGCAAGGAAGACTTCAAAGGGAAGGAGATTCTGATTCTCGGAGGAGGGGATGGGGCTCTTCTCAACGAGTTGCGGAAGGAAGATCCCAAGAAAGTGATCATGGTGGAGGTAACTGTTTCTTTTAGCTACTAAACGTTTATGCTACCTTAACAGCGTCTTACTTGTCTGTGTATGAGCTCATTTTTGAATCTGTGGTTACGTTTTCCGTTGCAGATTGATGACATGGTAATGCAAGCTTGCAAAACCTATTTACGCTCGGTTTGTGGTGACTCTCTAGATAATTATCAAGGCGATAACTATCAGGTGTGCTTTATAAATGGTGGTTTTACGCACGCCACAGAATTATAAAGTCGAATTAGCTTTTTGCTCATGAACGTTGATTCTCTTTCAGATTATTGTCGGGGACTGCATTGCTCACATGGAAAAGTGGAAGGCCGAAGGGAAAACATTTGACTACATCATCTCCGACCTAACGGACATACCTATTAAAAAACCCTCGTATATGCTAGTTATCATCATCGTTAAGAGTTTGGAGTTTCATGATAATTAAAGCACAATCTTGATAACTTTTCCAGGGCGGAATATGGGATTTCATTGTAAAGATCATTGACATGTCTTTTTCTGTGTTGAGCCCAAACGGAAAATATCTCACCCATGCAACTGGATCATCTAACGACGGGGCTTTAAAATGTTTCGATTATATCCTCGAAACTCAACTCGATCGTCCAGTTACATTCACGAAGACGAACGCTTTCGTCCCTTCGTTTTTAGGACTGGGTCTTTTATCAGATCGAATTGAAGAAGGTGTAGGGATGGATCACATTATGGTACTACCTGGTTTGCAAAGCAAATAGTAGTAGAGTCGTTAACTTGTAGGTTAGGACATCCCGATATATATTTAATTTGGTCCTTATTTTTTCCTTTCCCAAATAACCGGGAGCCCATTTTCAATTTTGTTAGTTTAATTTAACAGCAAATACGTTTATCTAGGTTTCAGATGACTGAGAAATTGTGATGACTACATCAGAATCTTCATGGTTTATATGTTTTTAAAATAACCAAAAAAATTGTAAACTTTAATAGTGGGCTTTAAGGACAACTTTTGAATTGTGCACATCAACTGAACACTTTCAGGGGCTCTAAAATATTAGCTCTTTAGAATCTGGGTAGTAACTTGGTTTTTTAAAAATACGAAAAATATCTAATTTAGAATTTCTAACATTTTATGAATTATTAATCAAAATTTTGGACTTATAAAAATTAAAAGGCAAATAAATTGGACTCGTCAATTGGAAATAAATTGTATTGCTCTGATGCTTTATTTAACATCCCAAAATTTACGGAAATAGCTGAAACTACTTGGCAACATTACAAATTAATGTTTCAGCACAATGCGTTGAATGCTGTAAAAGTGAATTGAATGAAGTGCATAAAAATGACAACCTCTCGAGCACCATACAAAAAACTGGAGTGGATTGCACAGTCCCAGCGTGGAACATTCGGGACAGAGATCGTATATTTTCTCCAGGAGCATCCTTAAATTACAAAACAAGTGGTCCACAAAGTCCCTTTCTCTCATTTACTTTTTGCATGAAAAATCATATTCATTGAAATCATGTTAAGTCTGTAACGGTGTACCGTTCTGCTTCAATTTTGGCTTCCCAATTATTCTCATTGACGGCAACAAAATGGGCAAGCGAATCCAGTATGTTCAGGGACCTTTTGCTGAAGTTGCAAATATGCACTACTGAATGACGCACATGTGTGGATAATGAACGTATGTTCCCGGAAAAGGGTGATTTAGATTTTGCTACACTTCGTGTTTTTACACAAATGAAGATTGGAAAGAATGACTTCTTACTTACTTCTTATGCACACGTCCATGAACATAACTTATTCTATGTTGGAATGGTTTTAGAGTGAAAGTTCATAGACGCAATGAAATGATATATAACATATATATAACAAATGACTTGAGCATGAGTGTCTGCAAATTGGCTTTGAATTTGTTTTATGTGCACTCCAAATCAAAGGAAAGTGTTTGTTGCATAAATATAGCTGAGTTTAAATGATATGCACTTGCAGTTTGAGTGTCATGCGACTATGATAGCTTCCTTCTTTTGGCTTTGTGAATATTCCTAAAGCCGGATGCTGTTACTAAAAGAATGTCTTTGTGCAAATGTGATGCGTCGTGGAAAAATTATTTCGTCATTCCTACTGAATAGATTCAGCGATACATTCATGTTTTATCACGTCATCAGGGATCAAATGAAAATGTTTAGCAAATGTTTCACTTTGTGATAAACGACCAAATAATTTGCAACTAGTTTGGGGCAGTCTCCTTTGCGTTCTGTACTTGCTACCTCAAAAACCAGGTCTGGCATAGGAAATTGTGCATCAGGAAAGCATTTTCCAAAGCCCAGCTCCAGTTTTACATAAATACATTGAATCGTCTTGCTATCGTTGCCGGCGATCAGTGTTTAAGTTATCAGCTAAATATTGTTGCCATTATGGAGGAAGGTACTGTGCTGGAGCGTGATGATATTGGGATGATGATATGAAAATTTGGCCAATTTGAGCACGTTGTTAAGAAACATTGGCTGGTTTTTGCCGTTCATTCAGCTCAAGTGTCAGAATTTGAGTTAATGCCAAAACTGAAGAATGTTGTAGTGTCACGTGGGCTTGAGTTGGGAAAGGTAAGTAACCCAGAAACGATTGTGCTTTAGTTTGCTGTTTAGATTGTTGGTTAGATAGAAGTTTAATTAAGAAACAGAATGATTCCCGAATCTAGTAATATTTCAGTTATGCCTTTCGTGTTTGGAAATAAGCAATAAAATTCATTGCAATGCAAACATGTTCATCTCTGAAATCTGAAACTGACGGAGTACTTATTGAGGATTGTTTGAAAAGTATCAACTTACTTTCTTGGGAGTATGCAATGTTTCATTTTCACAGTTTCAAGTCCACATTTTCATTATAAGTCGAATATTTATTAGCTGGCTTGGTTCAATCTCGAATATTGTAAATAAATCATAGAATACTTAACAATTAGCCAATACATATATAAAAGTGGACACTAATTGAGTTATTAAGTCGAAGAACTATTAAATAAAAGGAAATTAACAAAATATGAGCACTGTGTATTATTACAGCATGATGAATATCAATTGACGACCATGCTTACGACATATTAAAGCTAGACGGTGAGTATGAATTAAAGCAGGTTTGCCAGTCCTGATAATTTCTAACAACTGATCAATTACAAAATTTGAATCATGTTTAGGAACAAATGGTTGCGTAATTCTGAATTTATACTGAACTGAGTTGAACTTGAATAATTCATTTATCAGTTGGAGAGGAAAGCAAGTTGTTGCTGTCAATGAAGTCGATACTCATCTCTTCCAATCCAGAAAATGGAAGTTGGGCCCAGTTATTGGGAACAGTCTTGCTAAATTCTGCTTTAGAGTTTGATGAACTGAAGTTTGGGTTGGACGAATTTGGAGAGCTCTGTCCATTCTTTTCGGAAGAAGTGATAGTAGTAGCAACAACAGGAATAATATCATGGTTGCCAACTGGACCGAGGCAGCTACAAATGAATAAATTTAGATATTGACATTAATTAGTCGATTAATAAAACATGCGCTACTTTGTGTAAATGGGCACTTACAGCCACTTGTGCTTTAAATCAATTTCCTTGTCTTCGTCGGAATCCGAACTTTCAGCTTCAAACGCTTCGTCCCAGCAGCGTCTGACGCCACCAGTATTACCCTTTGCAGTTGTGGGGGTGTTGGTGGTGGACAGAGTTTTTTGTGGACGGGTTTGAGATTCACTCATTGACAATGGCAGTGAGTTCATCCTGACCCAGATGAGATAAAGGCAAGGCGTTTTGTCTGTTTGGGAAAGAAGTAAAAAAACGATGATAATTCTGACAGTGTGCAGTACCATATAGGCCCAACGTTGTCAGTACTCAATTCATTGTCACTTGCTACCCTAACCAAGTATATTTTTTACAATCAAATGGCAATAACTATATCATGGAACACTATCAAGCTAGTGAAAGGGATTACAATTTGTGACGAGGTCTGTGAGGAAACAAGCCCTAAATGTTCATAATAATTTATGCTATGATAAAAGGAATGAATTTGGTTGATATACCAAGATCTAACTTACAATTGTGTAAATATCAAACCGAAGTGATCAGTAGTTCACTGAAAGTGCAACTCGCAGGAAATGCAGATAATTGAGAGCAATTCCGATAAAGCTCATAAGCTAATTTAAAAATAAAAACTTGTCCTTGAACTACTATCTAGCTGCATCCCACCTGTGAACCGCTTTTCGTTCAAAAGTACATGTGTGTAGGTATCATGTGTGCTTTCAACACAAGACAGACTTTGGGTACCGAGCTCGTGAGGTAGGGTAGATTTGTTCTTTGTCGGCAGGCATTCTTTTCTCCATCCTCTACTTACAGGTAGGCAAGTATATGCGCTAGGGCTATGTTAGTAGGCTGCACAATGATACATATACCCGTACTTGATTACATTGTTACATCAAATCCTTCTCATTCCATGTACAACTGTCCACAACACTTAGGCTTTCATTAATTTTCATTTCCAGTGTGGAGCAGTTCGGATTGCTGTGAATAGCAAGGTAGCGTGACTAGGATGAAGGTTGGGGCATATTGAAACGTAATTTGCGTAGTGCCTTTATCTTTGATCTACATTGTAGGACGCTTATGGAATTGGTAATTGTAATTGCGCTACTATCACCCTACCAGCTCAGAACATCAAGTTAATATGGATGAGTTTTCGGATTTTTTAACGCGTATAAGTTACATAAAGCAATGATTCCAGCCAAATCAGGTAATAGTAAGAAGTGAGCTTCACGCAACTGATCGTACAAAAGACTAATCGACTTTATACAAAGTATATAAATACCCAGTCTGATCATTCCGTGTTTAGCATACCATAATGCATCAGGTAGCAATGCTCGTGCTATTTGAAAGCTTCCTTCCTTTACAAAAATCTATTAAATTTGGCTGGCAACCTAAAACTACCGCAATATTTCCTATTTCCATCATAAGATATCATGAACATTATCATATTCATATTCATTACTGTTACGTTACCAATACACGGTCGCAGCCTCTGGAGACTCAAGATATTATACATAATATGATACTCGTGGGTTTCTTTGGTTGCTTCCTATCGAAGCCTAAGCTTTGACTTTCTGGTGAGCTGAATGCCACTCATCGTCATACAAAAGTCAAAAAGTTGAAATCGTACAGTATTGAATCTGAAAGGAAACAACTTCTTGTGTAAACTAATGAAGAACTAGAAGCTCGATTCCATGTCAACTCATTATGCAAATTGAAGGTGTATGCTTTTCAGCCGAACTCCAATACTCTAGGTTAAACCCAATATTTGATGCATTTTGTATGTATTAATTTCTTTGTTGAAAAACAAGCACAAAATAAGACTCCAAGCCATATATTCATGGTCTGTCCCATGTCAGTCTCGAGTCCCATATTATGTTGAAAAGTAATAGCTACTTATAGAAATAACAATATTGCACGTTTCGGTAATGTGTGCGTGAGATAAAAACTGTACAGACCCAAGTAGATAAGCTTTTCTTTTTAATTTGGGTAATTCCCTTTGTATATGAAATTGAAGCTCAGCTAGCTCACAAATCTTTCTTTTGACTTGCCATGTTCAAGGATTTCCGTTGCTTGTGTCTGTCTCCAAAGTAGATTTATTAACTCAGGTAGGCCATATGCATGTCTCTTTCTTTGAGATTGCTTATGTGAGTTCTGCTTCATTATTCAGGCATCAGCTGTCAGTCAACAGATCAGTCTGTCTTTACTACTCATATTGTAGTTTAAGCGCTTGTGCTATTTTCGAAATTGTTAATCGAGCCATTTTTAAATATGAACATGGAGAAGTTTCTCCTGAAGGACCACCCAATCAACTTGAAATTTTCGGTCATGAATCATAATAATGGTGGTAATTATCGTCGAGGTAATGCTGCCAGTGCAGGTGCAGCCGAATTTTTCAAGCCACGACACGGGCAGGAATATGCTAAAACAAAGTTACCACTGCTGAACTTCAAGCGGTTTCAGAACTTCTTCCAACAGCAACGCCTTCGCTGGACAAAAGTGGTTTGTTGTTTTGTATATCAAAAATGAAAAGTGCCTTATCACCTATAATGTTGATGTAATTATCATTATTACTTTCAAAGTAATGGTAACACGCATTTGTTGATATTTTAGTGAAAAAATTTTCATCTACTTTTTGTGTCCAATGGTGGATAATCATCGGATATTCGAGGATGATTCCTTTGAATAAAATCCGCATATATGGATCTCCGTTGGACCAGCTTTTGGCTCTCAATAAGGATCTTAAATTGAAGTTTAACGTTGTATTTGATCAGAATTTCGTAGCGAATGGTGAGTAATCATATCACAACTAAAACAAAAAAAGATTGTGAGAATTTAAGCAAAAACTAATTATAAATTTTCTGTTCCCAACTTAGAAATGGTTGCTTGCTATGATGATTACGGAAAATGTTATTTTGAAAATGTCATCCGATCAGAACATTACTTCGTTTCTTTGTCAGGGTACAATGGCATTTTCGGGCACGTTAGTATTGAGTTGGTTGGTTTAGACATCCCAATGGGATCTCTTCCTGATGATCTGCGGTCAGCCAACAAGAAGCTGTTAGAGGAACAACGATTTACGGATTTTGCACTTGTTGCGGAAAACGGACAGAAACTTCCTTGCCTCAGGGCCTTTCTTGCTAGTGAGTGTCGTTGAGCCACAGTTTATTAATAATTTTATCATGTGTTTTCAATAGTCGAAAAATTATGTTTTATCTTGCAGCTGCAAGCCCCGTGTTTGACAGAATGCTACAGTCAGAATGTAAGGAAACCAAGGAGGGTGCCTGCAAGCTGGACATTTCTGCAGAAGGGGTCAAGGCAAATTACCTAATTTTACTGCTTGACGTCCCTTCGGAGACGCCAAGTGTGGCTCTAGAACTGCTCAAGTCAGGAGAGAAATATGATATTTTTGGCCTGGAAGCTGCAATGAAGACCATATTCCTCAGCAACCAGTCGAATGGCTAAGCGTTGACGTGGCATTGCTTCTCTTCGTTCACTCTGACAAACTTGAGGGATATGAAGAATTCAGGAAGAAGGCTGTGCAAGCTATGAAAACGTATGGAACTCGATTTTTTGTGCTTTTTTAAAACATGCATGGTTTACTGTGGAGTAAATGAGATAAGTTTGTTGATTTCAGAAAGAAGAATGATCTGGAAGGGTCTCAAGTCTTCGATGAGCTTATCCGGGATGACCCCAAACTAGCAAAGAAGCTTTTCACCCTTGCTTTGTAAACAGACTGGCTATTGTTTTGCAATATTTGGTTTGTAGATGTAACGTGTGTCTCTGTCTTCATGTCGGAAGTTGGTACAGATGCTCCATGTGGTGATAGTTTGAGAAAAAATAAAGTTGCTAATCAAGCACACACAAGTTATCAAGTTGACATAATTTCTGTAGCTATTCATTATGCATATATTTTATTAAATTATTGATAACTGGTGAAATAGCTAACTAAAATGCAACTCATCCAGCAGTTGGCGTAGAGCTTATAAACTACGATTGTAGTATAGGTGCAGGTTTTATAAGGCTTATAGTTCTTTCCTCCATATTACACGTAACTCATTAAAATCCTGCCACACGTTCATATTAAATTATTGATTAGTTACTTCGTTCAGCCTAAAATCTAATCAGCCTCATGAAATGAGAAAACTTAAATGTTTCGAGGCTGGTTTAGCTCTAGATTTGCACCACCAGGCAATAACGTGAATCCAATTTTCCGTCTCTGTACAATGCTATTTGTTAGCTTTGGTTTAGATCTGATTTGGGAGTAGATGAGTTCCCTTTGTTGCAGATCAATGACTATGATAACCAAGAATGTATGTATTAGTCTATATGTTTAAGTTGCTGAGGGAAGGTGCACTGCATCAAGTAGTCAATCAGCATTATTGCTTGCAGCTTTCAGTCAGTATAATTTGAATAGAAGAATTATAAGAATTGCGATTCGTTTCACTGCATTTTCGACGGATGGGTTGCTTTTCCTGAAAATTATGTAAACAACGACTATGAAGAATGTGCAGCTGCTGCGATACCAGCGTAGAGAGTATGCAGTAATCAGAGTGATGCATTAGACATTTGTTTAGAGATGCGATTATTTATGCCCCTTTGTCATTAATAATGACTTATTATTATCAGCGCATATTTAAAGTTTGGTAAGACGTGAGCAGATGCATTTAAAGAGCTCTACTTACCACCACGCTCAGTTCAAGGGAGACTCGCAGCAGGGTACTTGGATTTGAGTATACAAAATGTTCATTATATTAGGATGTAGCGTGTTGTTGCGAAACCAACAGTATGTGGATTGTAATATTAGAGAAATGGTTTAGGCATGTGACAGAGATAATATCAATCTTTTCATACAGGACTGTGTTGACGATTATAAAAATACAAAATATAATGATGTCATGAGAGCAAGGTGGACGATTAGGTCAATTATGATGTAAACAATGTAAAAAAGAATGAATTTACTTTTGGTGGCCGACTTGAACTTGTTCACGTGCAGATTTGAGTGCGCATTTTAACGATGCAATGTAGTAACCGCTGAATTTCATCGCTGATAGGAAGTAGTTTCACCCCTTTTCTAATTTCTAAAAATGCTGACAAGATACTACTTCCCCTTCTTTCACTTTTGTCATATATTAGGAGATTTTGAAGACTTAAAAGTTTAGTTTTCTCTGCGTGTATGAATAATACCCTGCCGTTGAATAAAAAAATCTTAAAATTGTATTGCCTTTTACGCTGAAGGAAGGAAGCTTTTTGCCTTGGTATTTTTTATGACGCGATGTCGTCGTCTCCTCTCCTGTTATATGCAGGGCAATATTAGCAGGCTCACTTCACATTTTCTCTCAGAGAAGAATAATCTTTGTGTTTCTCCTCCTTCTTCTTCCTTCCTTCTCAGTTTCCATTATGAGCCATTTTAGGAGACAAGTATGATATAATAATTTTATGTATATTAGCTTCTCTCTCACAGCATGAGAGAGAGAGAGAGAGAGAAAACTGGTGAAAAGTCACTCGTAAAATGAGAACAGGAACGTGGTGATGATGGTGGTTGGGATGAAAGTAAAAAGGAAAATGTAAGCATTCCATTCTCGAATCAGACTCACTTTATATATAAAAAGATATTCCTGCCATTTACCTCTTTTGCTTCATTACAGAATTCAAATGCGTAAGCTTCTGTGTGTACCTTCCCCCATAATGCCATATTCCTAGAGAATTTGGGTTTTTTGGTTTTTCTACGTGATTTTCATATTTACAAGAGAAAGCTTGCTATATACCTACTAAAATGAGGAGGGAACCCAGATAGACACAAGGGGAACATTATCAATTTTATGGGACAAGCATTTGTCAGCATCGTCATCATATTTTTCTTTCTCTTGTGCATTCCTCTCGACGACTTTGATTTTCTCTTAGTCAAAACGATTGTGATGACTTTCATCATCCGAAATTCTAACTGAATAATCTGCACAGAGGAGAAGGTGAAGAGGAAAAGACAGTCATCATCATCATCATCACATCGTGATCATTAGCAGCAATCAACCCAATTTAGTGCACATTAGTACAACTCTGGCAAATATTAAAAACAGACACGTTCAGCGAGGAAGAAAGACAGTTTATAATGCCTCCACTTTCTCTCCTTTCAAGTGGTTCCTTGACTGCGACCTGTGTGGTTAATTATTTGCCTCCGTCATCACATCACGTTCGTTGTAATTGGATTACTTTTTGTGATTGATTTAGAGGATTAAAGACAGTCACAAAAGTCATCCTTGTCGTTTGGAATTTTGGTGATGGGGAATGAAAATCATTTTGGAGGATTGTTTATCTCTTCTCGCCATTTCCATTTCCCCCAATCTATTTTACATCCCCATTAAAACGGAACGGAGTACAAAAAGTGCCATTCCAATTCTAATTGAATATCTTCTTGGAGAAAGGCACAAGTTGCGTTGAAACAGGTGAGAAAAAAGTTTGTCTGCGATTTATAAATAGTTAACTTATATTCTACATGATTTTAAGTCACTGAGCAGTTGCTTTCGTTTTCATATAAAAGAACGGTTCTGTGTGGCAGACAAATGCCCATGCATATTAGATGATATGGCACATCTTCCCATGCATATGGTATATCGCATGAATCCCTCTGGTAGTATATTTCAGCATTATTTTTTGTTTGTAATCTAAAAGTTTGTCTTCTTCTTTTTACTATTGAGAGTTGTAAAGCTGACTACATAGGATTGTTGTGTTGTTGTTGTGTTATACAGTGTCCCACTGCATCTGAATAATTAATGGGAGAAAAGGAAAAGGAGTTGGTGAAGGGGAATGATTGACAGTTGGAGAAAAAACCTCTGGAGACTGGGCTGGAAACACACACTTGTTACATTTCTTCCCTCTTTTTACATTTATTTAACTGTTTTCCTTTATGTTCCTTTTTATGTGAGGATAACCTGCTGGAAAATAGTTTTCTTTGCGGTTTGGTTTACTTTTTTAGAGGAAAGATCCCCTTCTGAGTAAAAAAAATAGAAGTTTTCACTTGTCTTTTTTGACAGCTACTGCTACCAGCTAGCTTTTCAACTTGAACTCGTAGTAGATGATAGTATTATACACTCCCGTCATCTCTCACACTTCGTTTCCGTATGGATTTGAGCTTGAGTTGAAAATTTAATATTAAATGGAATTACCTAACCACGTGTAAATCTCAAGGTTAAAAAAGTACGTCGCTGTTTGTTGCATGTTGAGACGGATCCCATCTCAAATAAAGTTTTATCTCCACTTCACATCAGGTTTCAATAGAGCGCTGGAAACGAAAGTGAAAGTAAATTTTTGTTGTGTGTTTTAAGTTTCTTTAATTCCTTCCAGGGAGCAAAAATTTTAAAAGTTTTTTTTCTTCTGCATTGGCATATTATTTGAGCTTTTGAGCGTTATATTTCTTGGCAAGTTTGAAATAGAATACATGCGTGTATCGAGTTGAATGCTAGTTTTGTTGGTGTACTTTTAAGTACACAACATGAAACATTGTTCCTTTCTTTTTTTGAAATATCGTCAATTGTCATGTCTTTGATGGTTTGAAAAGAAAAGAGAAACTAGAAGGTGAGGATGATGAATGCTGTGAACTTATAAGAATAAGGTATGCACCTTCCGTTTTTTTTCTTTCAAACTTTCTCATTCTTAGTGTTCTAAAGTGCACAGCAGCCTACACTCTTGTTCTTTCATTTCCTACTGGAAGCATGCATTGCTTCTCTTTTTTGTGAAAGAAAAGGATGCTTTTGATGTCGCCTTTTCTTCTCTCTTTTTTGTCTGAGGGACAAAAAACAAGACTGCTCGCAAAAGACAAACATGGATTCACCTAGAAAAGAAATCAAGAGGAGAAAAAGATGACAAGACAAGACTAAGCGGTATTGTCATCACATCACAACACCATTGTGTGCTGCTATTCACTGGCCCATTTCTCATTTAATCACCAACCAAACCAAACCAAACCACTATCAAAACTACTATCTCGAGAGGAGAAATTGTTCTGCGAGAAAAGTATGATCAAAAGAGTAAGAGAATAGATTTATAATGTAAAGTAAATAAATGGAGTTTCCTAAAGAAAAGGTGCCGAGTACACAGTTCGTGATGCGTATCGTCCATCACCAAACTGGATAAGGAGTCGAGTGGAGGGTGAGCGAAAAAAGCACTTTCGCAAAGTTTCCTTCTGCATTCCGTTATTATCAATTTTGGACCTAAATCATATCACAATGACATGACATTGTGGTTTGGTTTGGTTACCCTAATAATGTACTTGAATCGGGAAAAAATGATTTGAAGAGGCACACAAAATCACACACGCTCACTTTTGTTGGGGTTAGATTGGAATAATTCATTGAGATCAAAGGAAAAGAATAATTCTAAGCTCCTTTCAACCTGCATTCACCGCTGATAACATTAAATCATGTACACCTGCATTAGAAAAATCAATATTTGATTCCTAAACCGAAATTGTCCGCTTTATTATCATCAAAACTAGACATGAAAAATGTCTCGAACAGTTCATGAATATTTCATAAGATTTCCCTTCACAATGGTTTCATTCAGTCGTGGGGAAGGTCAAGCCAAAAAAATTAATCAATGTACATGAGTAATTTGAGCAGGTAATTGAAATTAAATTGGGGTAGAGGAATCAAATATTAAAGTCATATTAGATTGATGCATTTCTGGTTTCACAAACTTACCAAATGGTTGAACTACACAGCTATCTTATTTTGCATTCTTGGACTGGCTTTAGTTACAGTTAAAACATGTATCGTTTTTTGTACATAATTAAATTAGCTTATTTGATTAGTAAGATTGTTGTTTCAGGTTGTGTTTGTTGTATCATACAAACACATTGTCACTGTTAGCAAATCGACATAATTAGTTGTGTCTATACAAACTAGACGAGGAAAAATAAGGATAAATTGACAAGGTTCAACCTGCTTCTCTCACTGCAAAAAATAAGAGCGCATAAGAAACCAGGGTCGAATAGCCAGCACGCATAAAAATGTAAGAAAAAAAGCTTTTCATGCGAGTAGGACAACGGCCGACAAGCCATATTTCACCTTCATTTGCTCAATCTTGTTTACATTGGTACACTAACAACAGCTATTCAGTCACTCATTCATGATGACGGACTTAATGGAGTAAATGAAAGGGAGCTGTGTGGAACAAGTCAATGATTTACAAAGTGACATTCATACATCATGTCTCATTGTTGTTAGCATACATATATTCTCACATGCAAACGAGTCTTTCACTGGGGAGAAAAAGGGCAAGAAAGTAAATGGAAGGTGGTGCTTTTGCTAGTCCTCTCCAAGAAAAACAAGTGTATGACTGATGAGAGAGCTAATAATATACTTACTTAACAGCTTTCTTTATTGGGCTTCCTTTCCTCCTTATAATAAGGCTTCCTCCCCTTCCCATTCTTTGCTGACTTTTTCTTATTGTTTGGCTATACATAATGTAACTTGTTTGCACAGCGTACTTGAAAGAGAGAAGCAAAAAATTGGAGTAAAGAATAAACTCACACACACATGCTAAAGTGTGGCATAATAAACTGCAATAATAAGCAGACAATAAAAGTCCATTGAATGCCCAGCCCAGTTTTTTCACTCCTTCAATAAAAATCGCATGCTATCGATACAAAGAAGTGTGAAGTGAGCGTGAACATTATTACAACGAAGAAGAAAGGCAAGTGAAATAATGCACGTTGTTGAGAAAATTCCATTATTTTCCCTAAAAAACTTGGCGATATACATAACATCCTATATGAGCATGATCAGAAGAAAAGCTTTAAAGAGATTCCAGAACAAAAGAAAGTCCACGTGAAGCAAAAGGAACGGACGTTGTTTGAATCATTTTTGCCCTTTGTGTCCCTGACGTGGGTTAAGGTGGCGATGGAATGAAATATGCATGGTTGATTTCTTACCCTTGAACTATAGCATGCTCATGGCCGTTAAAAAATTCTTACATTTCCCCAACCTTCTCTGTCTGAGATTTCTTAATGAGCATGATATTCCTCGAGGCAAATTTTCTTCACGATGCACTTCCCGTCTGAGTGGAAACCTCCTTCTGAAAGTGCACTTTTCTACTACTACTATTCCTTCCGACTAAAACAAACGACTAGTTTCCTCCAAGATGAAAGTAATAAGTGATATACAACGACAAAGTTGCATCTAATCCCATCCAATTACAATTTATGTTGCCTTGATCTTGAAGATGATGGAATATCACACTAACGCTAACAAGCAGAAATTATTACGTGTGGTGCAATGCACTTAGAGAAAATCTGCTCAACTTGGAACTTTATTCTTCTTTGAGATGCATTTCGGGGTTGTTTTTTTACTCTCAAGGATTTCTGCTCACATTCGTCTCGTCACACACAATAATAACATATACACGAAGTACAAAAAGGGAGAAATGCAAGCACGTGCGTCTCGTTCGTCGTCTCACTCCAAAGAAAACTTTCCCTTTTTGAAAAACAAAAAAAAACTACGAGTCACGACATGAACAATGTGAAAGGAGAAGAAAGACAAAAGGGAGAGAAAGAAAATGTTATTTTCTTTTCCCTCAACTTCCTATTTTTAGTCTATGAAAAGGATCTATATGAAATAGTAGCAGTGGAAGGAAAAAGTATGCACTTTGTTCATCAAAATCATCACAAGTATCACAAAGGATACTGAGCCCATTGTGTGTGAGTGGGAGAAAAAGAGAAATGGGAAGGCTGAAAGTTGTGAAATGGAATGTAATACATGTATTATATTATGTAATTGTGTACATGAGCACCATTCACAAATATGAATAAAAACGACAAGTGGATCCTCTTCAAGTGGAAATCATATTGGTGTAGATACAAAAGTATTATGTTACAACATCAGAAGGAGAGTGACAGAAACCAGCATTACATTCATAAGTCACGCGCACGCACCCACACAATCCACATATATCGTGCTTTGCTCCATATTCTTTTATTGTATTACCTTCTTCCCATTGTCTTTTTTGAATTGACGATAAGGAGTTCAAGAGAAGAATGTAATAATAGTAATGATGATGAGTTGAGTTCCAAGTGTTTCTTTGGATTAGGTGCACTTGACACAAGTTGCACAATTTTTATATTTCATTACAGCTTAGATGTCAAATATCTCGTCCACAATTTTTTGAATGGTGCAGATGAAGCAAAAACTATACTGGTTTTCGTTCCACATTGGCAACTTTTAGGAATGCAATGTCATTAATTAAATGAACACTCTGCTTTGCTTGTATTGACAGCCTACTTATCTATCTAGTATGAAATATTTAAAGCCAAATGTTTTATATTGATCGGCATTTAATTGAGTAAAAATTCATTTACTCAAACCAACGCATAACAATCAGAATGCTTGCATTCGTTTGTCAGAATAAAAAATTGTCAATGCTGATATTATACCTCTCTTCATTCATTTATCGACGAGCCCGGATCCTCTTTATTCTTATATTTGAACGGAATGGAGCTAATCAGAGCTCTTGGGAAGATGCAGGGTCAGCAATCGTCATTGGTTTTGCTTCATTGAAAGAGTCCATCAAACGTTTCTTTCATTTCCCCGTTCCATTGTATGTGGACAGTTGAGGTTGGCTGAGAATGTGGGTATTGAAGTGGCTACTTGGGGAAAATACTAAAATAACTTTTATTTCGGATCCTACTACCTAAAAATAGGAGTGTGTGAGAGCCATGACGTATAATGATGATGGATGAGTAGATTATACGTTTTTCCTCTACATTCATAAATACGCTGCGTGTTGATTCCATGATGAATTGACGAAAAAATATTTTTTGAGAGAGCTTCATACGGGAACTTCATTTCTTCAACGAAATGCTGACGATGACTGGCTCCAGTACAGTTCAAAGCATTGGTTAGTTCATCAAATTCGTTGAAAAGTTCAAACTGACATTTCTGATTTGATTTGATTTATTTTAATATTCCCAAGTAAAAGCAGGTGCATGTGAGACAATGACATTGGAATTCGATCGTAAGATCAGTTTCAGACGAATTTGCAAACAACAAACGCGTGCAGAAGGGAAGATCCCCTCATTACATCATCTAAATATGATTCTTGTCCGACTTCAGAATGATCACAACCGACGCGAATTACGCTACAACGAACGCTCTAATTCAGAAGTCCGAATATTCCATGACTTCTTTATCATCTCTGATGTCATTCATGTTTTTCCAACATTAGCCATGCCCCTTCATAGGCTCATAATCACTCACATCACAACATACCATTATTAACGTAGTTTCTTTATGCTAGGATTAATTGAACATTCGGTGAGAAACTGGAATCAAAATAATAATTACTCAGTATACTCGGTAGATTTTTCATGGAACTTGCAATCAGTCATAATCTAGCATCAATATATTTCTTTTTATCTCATTCTCAGACTTTCAAGAAGTAGAACAAAGTCATACCTGCCGCAATGCTACTACAGTGGAACAACCTTTCAATGACGTATCAAACTTTGTCTAGGTCTGGTTTCTAATACCTAATACCTATCTTATTATAGTTATTTGTCAAGGCTTCATCGCACTGTTGTCTCAGTTGAAAAATACATTGACAACTGCTTTGGGAAATCCGAAACAAAGGTCGGCAACAGGAAAACGATGCAAGTTATACCTGTTTGTAAAAAACCCCATTTTCCCAGTTTGTACGCATATTTATAGCTGCGGAATCTTTTATACTATTTAAAACAGCCACATTTACGTGTTCTTGACATGATCTCAAAGTGGATAATTCCCCTTATTTTTATTGTCAGCAATAAATACAAAAATCAAATGTATACATGCATTTGCTATATTGGTGACTGGAATGTAACATGCTGCACAGCTTTATGACAAGCTTGTATTTATTTGCATAAACAAAGTACAAGACTAGAAAGATGTGTGTATGAGCACGTGTCTTCTTCTATCCATCAATGCTAAACTTGTTGCGAATTTCTCAGAAATTACCACTCTTCCCAGTAACTGGTAAAGCCTTCAAGGCAAATTGGTTTGGTTGTGTGATACGCTATGTGATACACATAACACAGAAGCACAACTCAGAAGATGTTAGGAAAGAGCATATATGCAAGTGCAGATGCAGAGTTACTGACAACTGAAGATATACCTAGACTATAATACGTCCATACATAAACAAATATAAGATCATCTACTCATACAGACGTCGGAATTCTATGCTGATGCATACAGTTTGTTTGTAAATTGACAGTTTCACGCTTTTGGATATGAAAAATAGTAATATACAATAAATATGTTTTCTAGCATATTTTTCCGCCGTCTAGTCATGAGCCTTACGCGCTAACTTATTTATGAATGAATTTTACTCTTTCGGTGTACTTTTTTTCAGAAAGAGAATAATGAATGGTATACTAACAAAGAACTTATATTCACGCTTAACGTGTTGCAGATCAAATGTGAAACAGGACTCGGAAATACTTCACGATGATGACGGTATAGGAAGAGTGGTTGAAATCGTAAACGCTATATTTTAAATGAAATGACTGACGTCAGAACGTTTTGGCACTTGGAAAGAATGCAAATGTAATCATTACACTGTCACTGCTCAATTGAGTTCTGCTTCAGCATTGGAGGTAAAATCTCAGTAAGGACCGTTTTCTCATAAAGTTACTACGTAAAGCGTATACTGCTGTATTACCACCTACACCAAGGGGATTTCAATATAAATACTGATGGGGTTGGCAATTAAAATGTTACTATAAGATTATCCAACGATTTCTTAGCATATTACTTACTACAATGGTATCACTGTCAACAATACTATGTTTGGGCTATGATTAACATGAATCTGTGCATCCTGCATGGAGGAGATTTCAGTTGAAAGTAAGGCATTGAGACAGCGACATGACGCATGTGAATTAGATAGTTAATCATGTATTGTCGTCATTCGTCACAATAATCCCAATATTCAATTTGGCCTTTCGGCAGCTAAACTTTTCATTGTGACTCATCACAGTTGCTCCTACAATTGTGCATCCATCCAGTATTTTAATATTATTAGCAGCAGCAAGTTCATTAGTTCCAATGATCCATATAAGCTGTGGTCAAAGGTGGGATACTCATCAAAGGATTTTCAAAGATCAACCTGAAACCACCATACATTTCATACACTCCGTTGAAGCTCTACCTCTGAGAGTATAAAGTGTCAAATCAATTGTTATGGTCAGCGTTAAAAACATCTTCAGCACAAACAAGCAAGTGTCTTTCGAAGCAACTGCAAACCATCCTCGACCAAAACGGCATTCTCGTGTCATCAGCTCAGTCAGTTACAGGTTGCGAGGCAAGTGAGCAAGGGAATTCTTCCAAGATAAAAATATAATAATTGAGCAAAGAAAATCATCATGCTCGGGTGTACTGCTTTGATATTGGTAGCTGTTGGATTAATAGCGGTTCTGCAAATAGATGCAATAGCCGCAGGGCCAATTGGCCATACGAGTTACGTAAAAATGGTGACCAAAACGTGCCCACCGAGCAAAAAAGAGGCAACGATGTCGTTGTCATCTTCGCTAGTTCATGTGCTGGACATGGTAATTTACCAATAACTGTAAATCATTATTTACCAAACATGTTGGCAGTTGCCGGTAATGAAATCAATGTTTGATTCCAAATAATTATGAATTTTAGGAACCCACGAGTTTTTAATTTCAAAGGAGGAGAATGGATGTTTCAACGTTGGAAATCCATCCGTGTCTCAAATCATCAAGACAAGGCCGGAAGGAATACAATTGAAAATGTTCGATCAGCCTCACTGTGATGGGAAACCCCATTTATATGGTGGTCTCGGTGAAAGTGCAGCTCCTAATCAATCTAGTCAGTCGAAGCTTCCTTTTCAAGTGTCTTCCTTTATGATCTCGAGAGATTAAGAGGGGAAAAATTGGACCAATGGGGAAACGTAACTCAATATTTGAGAACTTTGAAATGTTAGTTCATCCGTTTAAATAACTTTTGAATGTTAATTTATTCGAAATGATTTTTTATGTAAATACATAAAAATACCAATTGGTATTTTTTTAAAAATTCGAAATTCGTAGGTAAAAATTGTACCAAATATAAATATACATGTATTTAAGACAGGAATAGTGATTTGTAAAAAAATCTTCAACTGCCAATCCACAACCCTTCCTTCTTCTTTTTAACCAAGTAAAGGAGAAAAATGACTGATATAGAAAAGAAAGTAACACGTAAAACAACTTATATATACACTAGGTATTTTATATGTACTTACATTCCAATATGGTTGTAAATAAAAGTTTAAGGTACAAATACAAATAATAGAAATGCTATCATTTATACTATTTTCATCACTTATTTCAAGCATTGTTTTTGCATACAAAAGACGTTCATACAATAATGAAAACCCATCTCATTACATATATGGATATGGAATTGCCAAACATCTTTTCACATATATAAACGCAGTCAGTACATTTATTTATGTACTATTTATAGCTTTTACTACTATACTACCAAGTTTTATACTCAGCGAGGGCACCATGTTGAAAAAAACCTACAATATGCAAAAAAAATCTTGACTGATGTTTGACGTATTTGACACATACATTCACGACCAGTGAAGGAATTTGGTTGCTTTACCAGGTAAGCAACAACTTCAATATTGGTAATTCCCAAGAAAACAGTCTTTGACCCAAACGGATCATGACGCATTGCTTTCTGCAACACTTTCAGCTTGAAATCTACCCTTTACTTTACCCTGAGATTATACTGTGGCTTAAACATACATACACATTGTGCAAGGTAGAAAATTCTCACCTCACCACCACCAAACAACTTGAAAGAAAAGGGTTACTTTATTAATATAAATGAGAGATCAATAAAAGTATAACAAATCATCAAATTTTTATCAAAACTTGATTTGGTTTACTTCAACGTCGTTTAAAAAGGTCAATCCTCTGCTTTCTTTTCGTTACTATCATTATTAATGGTGTTTAGTTCCTCCTCCAATGCTGAAAGTATTGATAGAGTATCTACTTGGAACGAACTTCGTCTTCCGTTATATGTCTGAAAATCCCAGGTGAAAAAAAAATCAAGTTATGACGGCTGTCTCAATACCCGATCATAGTATTTAGGGTTTTCCATCAGAGGAAAAGTATGAAGTATGACTGTGGCCAGTCATTATAACTTATATATTTGTGTATGTACCTCTGCAGCAATTCTTTTCAATAACGCGCTGCTCGACCTGCCGGTTGTGTTCACCATCCCTGTAAAGATGCCATTAGGCATTTGCAGTAAAATGTGTGGATGGTCATATTCCTAGAAAAGAAACATGCTAATAAATTTGCTCTACTAATATTACAATCCTGTAGTCAAACTAATTTCAAAATATAATATGCAAATAAATTCTAACCTTCAAACATCCCTTGTCTAACACGAGAACTCGATCACAGTCAATAATTGAATTCAGTCTATGAGCCACAGTTATAATAGAACAGTCTGCAAACTTGGATCGGATCGTTTTCTGGATCAACATGTCAGTTCTGTGAAACCAAATAGATTATGAAATTTGATGCGACCAACCAAATTTGAATCCTCATGATTTTTACTCACTCTGGATCAACATTAGCCGTTGCCTCGTCCATCACAATTATCCTATTCTTTCGAAGAACAGCCCTGGCTAGGCACACGAGCTGTCGCTCGCCAACAGAAAAATTTGAGCCTGCATCAGCAACCTTGTAATCCAATGCGGGAACCGCATTTTTAAGCTCAACTTTCCTAATAGTTTTCCACAGTTCGTCATCCGGATACTCATCAAAAGGATCGAGGTTATACCGCATTGTACCCGAGAAAAGCACTGGGTCTTGCGGAATGATTGAAATCCCTTTTCTCAAATCGTGGAGCCCAATCTCGCTAATTTTCACCCCATCCATTAAAATCTCTCCGCGAGGTTCAGTCAGTCGGAAGAGAGCGGAAATAATAGAACTCTTTCCAGCACCAGTTCTTCCAACTATGCCAATTTTTTCACGAGGTTGGACGTCAAACGTCAACTGGCTCAAAACATCCTTTTCATCATACGCCAAACTCATATTTTTAAAAGTGATGCCACCCTCCGACGGCCAGTCCTTTGGAGGCTTCTTTCCAGGCTGAGATTCCAGCGGTGCTTCTGAAGGAAGATCCGCATACTCCAAATTCCGTTCTACGCTCGTCATTAAATTCTCTACCTCGGCACTTTGCCTCATGCCATATTGGAGCATGCCAGTGATGCCCATTGCGGATGAGATTGCTAGACCAACGTTTCCCATTTGCACAGCTATTTTTAGAACAATGCGTATTGCGTCAAATCATAATAATTATCATAAACAAACGTAATTGGGTTCAGGATGAAGAATCACTTACAATCTTGCGTGATAAGAAAGCTGAAGCTGACAAAGGTGAGGAAACAAGTGGAAATTATTTCAATCCAAAGGCCAAAACATCTCATTGATGAAAAAAATATGAACCAGGATGACGTATGAATGTCCTGCAAAGTGAATTGTGTCATACTCAACAGACGGACATGCTACTCGATATTAATTAGCATGTTTTGACTTTGAAAAGGATCATAATCATAAACAAATACAATGCATATAATATATACCTGCAACGCATCAAACTGCTGAATGAGAACGGATTCCGCATGCAGAGCACGGATCGTTGCAAGACCACTGAAGGAACTTGAACTATGGGTGAAGATGGGACTCTTTGCTAAAGAAAAATGGGAGATGATGTCATGATGCTGTTTGTAAAGCTTTTAAAAATGCATTGTTTGTTTTGTTTCATTCATACTTATTCCCTCAATGCGCTTCACGTCTCTTGCGGTGGAGACGTAATACCTCCTGACCCACCACAACACGAGTAACACAACGGCTGCTGGGACTGCAATGTAGTAATTGCTCAAGATGACGACGACAAGAATACCAGCCATTTGGCCAAAAATCATCATCATATCGAATAACGTTGGAGGAAGACTCTCGTCCATAGAACCTAGGTCTTTTGTAAAACGGTTCATAACTCTTCCAGAAGGATTGTCATCGAAAAATTTCACTGGAGCTCTCACAATGCTAGAAAACATGGCGTTGTGCAAGTTGATTCCAATTTTGAGGGAGTAGCTGAAGAACGACAGTGATCGGAATATATTGGTGACGACGACGGCGAGGATGATGCCAGAGTATATGTAAATGTATGTGTTTTGACCTAGATAGTCATCATCATTTAGGAAGGAGGAAGGAGTTGTGGAGCTTTGATTTATAGCTTCTTGTTGCTCCAGGTACTGCATATAGTCGTATTCTGCGTTCGTCCAAATGGAAAGGAAGAAATCGGCTGAGCTCACGGCAAGTTGGCATAAGATGAAGACGACGACTGTGAAAAAGAGGAGGAAAGGAGAGCGGCCCATTTTGAAATAGTCTGTGTAGATTTTGAAACCCACTGAACCAGTTGCTTTCTTCTCGGTCTTTAGATTTTGCTCTTTGGAAGTTGAGCCTATTTGACTGACAGTATTCCCAGCAGAGTTTAGCTTTTCCGCTTTTGCCTTTGCCTATTTACAATGAAACTTGTTAATAACTTCTTATCTTTAGCGTAGTTGCAGAACAGGTAAGAAAGTACCTCATCGGCAATGGTGACTAAACTAGTTTTGCGACTATTTGCCTCCTCATCATCCCCCACCATCAAGCTCACAAAGTCAATTTCAGCGTCGACGAGCTGATCGTAAGTTCCTTGAGCCAAAATTTTACCCTGGAGAGAACGCATTTCAAATTCAAAAGTTAGAATCTTTAGCATTTACTTATTAAGAAATGAGCAGCAAGGTAAGAGCTGACATTCTTACATTATTTAATACTATGATGTGATCCGCCTGGGGTAAATACTGAAGTTGATGGGTCACCAAAATTCTTAGCTTTCCAGCCAAATGTTTCTTAATGCATTTATCAAACAGGTGTCGACTCACTTTTGTATCGACGCTGTATGAAAATTAATGAAAAAGGAGTTGTTTTATAGATGAAAAATTTGTGTGAGTTTTCATATAATACAGGCTTACGCGCTGAGTGGATCATCCAGAAGATAAATATCAGCGTCTTGATACAAACACCGAGCCAGATTAACTCTAGCCTGTTAAATAACAAAAATACCACTTTATAGTTTTCAGTTAAGACCGTTGTTTGTGATCTTAAAAGTACTGTCAAGCTGACTGCATACCTTTTGACCTCCGCTGAGGGATACACCTCTTTCGCCTACAATGGTCTCATCGCCATAGTCCAACTGTTTAAAATCGTCAAGTAGCGCTGCTGCTGTTACAGCCTCATCATACTTTTTCTGGTCGAATGGTCTTCCAAACAGAATGTTTTGTCGAACAGAGCCAGCAAACACCCAAGCTTCTTGAGGTGAATACGATAGGCGACCTTGTATGCTAACCTTTCCTCCATCAAGGGGCAACTCTCCCAAAAGGAGATTGAGCAAGGAAGACTTGCCTGAACCACAAGGCCCTGCAATTATAACAACTTTGTCACCCTTCAAAGTCGCGTTTAAGGCTGACAATGTTTCTGTCTCTGGAATCCATCTGGCACTGGTGGAATCCAATGTAACCTGTGGTTGGTTTTGGGGGTTGGAAAAGATTTCTGAAGCAGTAAACCCTTCACTTGGTTCCTTTTCTTCTAGCGTTAAGAATGTCTAGAGAAAGAAATTTTGGGATGATGATGCAAAGCGAATATGAAGGCATTCTCACAGTGCCCCAATAAAGGGATACTACTTCTACTTACCGTGATACGGCTCATAGCCACCATTATTTCTCCAACTCCAGCAATACCAGATGGAATTAAAGAAAGCCAGATTAGTGCCAACGCCTGGTATATGGCTGATGTGAAAAATACTTTGTCAGCAGATATATCATTTCCTTCCAGAACGTATGTGAGGACGGTCAAGAACATGATGATTTTCAGTGCAATTCCTGACAGGATTAGGGAAACTCCACGAACGTGCAAACGCTTCGTTAACGCCTCAACCTCCAACCTAATTGCAATTTAAAATATTTAATGGTTTCGCTACAGACTTAAAGGTTGACATTAATATATTAAATACTTACTTTCGCAATTGATTGATAACGGCGGAGAAAGGTTTCTCCCACGCGTACATTTTCAGTATCCGAATTCCCATTATGATTTCATTCATAATTCTTCCACGCTCATCTGTTCTTTGAGCGATACTTCGCCGAAATCTTGCTGTGAGCCTTCCGTTCATGTCTAAAAACCGTAATAGATAGCATAAATTTTAATTAACTATTTTTATTAGACTTCCACGTATTGCTACGTAATTAATACGTACATTGAACAGGCATCAGGATCAAAATGCAACCCACGCCGGTCATCGCCGCTATTCCGAATATCTGTTAACGTCATTTGAGAGAAGATTAACAATTGCACCCACGTTGGTCTTGTGTTGTGCTGATGTTGAGAGCCGAAGTGCCTTTATATAAAAAACAAATTAAATTATCCGAAAGTCAATAAACAAAATGATTTACTTTTCGGTAAATAAGAGATGATAAGGCTAGACGACATCTCATCGAGATCCTAAACAAGTGGAACGCACTTGGGTGGTAGCACAAGGAAAGCCCAAGCGATGCTAAACTGATTCCCCCTGCATAAAAGTATTGATCCCTACGTGAAATGGTAGTATCATCCGAAAACGATTTGATCAGCTCACGGAGAATTACTGGCTGTGAAATTCTAAACCAATTGAAAACTCCATTTAATTATTATTCTTTGCATTAAACCGCAAGTAAACATCGTTGAAACGTTTCTGCATTTACCTGAAAACGATTTCTCCAACTGATATACCTATGGAACCAATTATATAGGTTTTTCCCACGAGAGAAAAAAGAGTTGCCACTAGACTAGGAGATTTTTTCTTTGCTGCGCTCTTTTTAACTTCCTTGTTCCATTTTCTGTGGGTTGTAAAAATGTAAAATATTTTCAATTGCGAATATGAATTTGTTGAATTTTGTTGATCTGTCAAGTAATATATTCAATTAGAGAGCATTTCAAAGCTTTAAGACCGTACTTACTCTTCAAATTCGTCACCCAAAGGTCCAGACAGATCGTCTGGAAGTGTATCAAACATGTCATTTACCTCCAGGTTCTTTTTCCGACCCTCTCGGAAAATTGGTATAACCCACCAGAAGAAAATAGTAGAAAATATATTTGCCTTGGCGAAGGGATTCCGCCTTGGGGCTTTTGGAGTGAAATCCATTGTTCACCTTATTATTGTGCTACACACTTTCGAGTATTATGTCGGTGAGCGTCTGCGTTAAGCTCTGAATGCTACCATTCCATTCCCTGAGACTGGAATACTAATCACAGGATGCAGATGGTAGTTACTACAATTCAGAATTCGGACCGGTCATGTGAGAATTGAATAAATTACTTTTGTAATCTTGTTTATGAACGGTGTGTGAAAAGTAACATCACGAGGGCCTTCTTCTGGTTTTCAGTTATATCTCAACCTTGATCGGTGCATGATCAGAGGATGGTCATGAACACACATGACAATGACGATTATTCCGGGTCACCATACACCACCTTATCGCATCTAGCCCCTGAGCTTATGGTGAGCTCAGATGAGAATCAGGCTGTTGAACCTCCATTGAATGAAACAGTATATAGTTATGCCTAGATAAATACCATGCAGTTTAATGCTCATGTGGTTTTGCAATTGATAAAGCAACAGCAAGTAATTCCAGTGCAAAAATGGTGTGCTGCACAACACACCGAGGTAATTGCTCATTGTCATACAACAAGATAAGGCACTGAGGTAGCACGCGGCTAGTTATCTAAAACCTTCGTCTATATAACCGAATGATAAAAATAGAAATGATTAATCATTGTTATGGAATGTGCCACAATTTATGGCATTGCATTTGATTGCATGCTAGCAGTGCTTGACAAATCCCATATATTTCTCTGTAATTATAGTTAATCTTTGTATTACAACTTACGATTTGTGGGTGTGCAAATGCAACTTCAGTTTATTTTTTAAATTCTCACATTTTGCTATTAATGCACCAAATATGTTTTGCTTTAAAACTGAATGGCAGGGATTGCAGTCATACGAATCGACTATCTGCAACTTATTCTCTCTTGATCCAAATTCAAGATTATTTTTATGCAAGGGAGCGCAGTTCTATTGTATTCAATGGCGATGAGGAAATAACATGGACGTCAAATGAGTCAAGACTGTTTTATTTTCATTTCATGCAGCTTTATATACACTTACTAAATGTTGTAATTACAAAGAATTGAATATCAACTTACTTAAGTGATCAATTCACATTCACCATTGCTAAGTAGGTACACAAGTAGTCGTTGTGATTTTACTTGGTAAAGATTGATAACCTTGATTTGTTTATTAGCATTTCTTGGAAATTTAACCGTTACAAAACCAAACCTAGTTGATTTTTTCCTGATTCGCATTGATTTGCAAATACAAAACAGCTAATTGTAGACATTTTATTATTAGTGTTTTCATCATTAAATTTGCTAAATATAAAACTTAAATGTACACCTATGCTACATTTACAGTTACTACCAAATGCATTTTTGCCTACAAATTAATATGCACAACATTCTTTATTTATACGCAACCTTGGACAACTTTGTAACATGAAAAACAAGTTCTACTGCTTTATAACCTTTTCATTCTTATATAATGGAAACTCTATCTACCATGTCCACAAAGATTACATCAGCAGTCAATTCCATTCAAGCTCAATTCCTGAACCAACCAATCTTCCAATTCCACAATTAACCCTTTCATCATCATCCCTCCCCCACAGCAAACATTTTTAGGGGTTAATCAACAAAAAACAAAGGATACACACAAAAAGAATGGTTTTACTAGAGAAGCTAATAAATACAAAACTGTTTCCCCTACATCCTTCCTTGTTTCACTCACTCACGTGATGATAACGATGATGAGTGAATGAACGAATGAAGAAACTATAACCCTCCATATTTTCCTCTTCCAAACTGCTTCATCATCATTACCAGCAATTTTTTCCAATGATGAATGATGCATTTTTCCCGTTCTCTCCTCAACTTGAACCTCTACTTTTCGCCCCACCTCATCGTTCTTGTTCTTCCACATTGAGATTGGGAGTGCATGCATATCATCGCATGCAACGCAACAAGACCTTTCACTTTCAGCCAAATAGAAAATATGAAGGGATAAAGAGAAAGAAAGAACCTGACTGAATGATCATAATTATGCATTAGCATACTTTTACATTTTCACTGGTTGTATGTAGTTGTGCGGCAGGAGCCCGTCAAAAAAAATGCGATGGGATGGGAGATAATGTTTCTTCAGAGTAGTTCCTTATAACATTTTGGTGCGTTAATGTGAAAGTATATTTTTTAAGTAAATGGAGAGCTTTGAACTTTTTTCCTCGGTGTGATGATGATGATGGTGGTGTGGTGGAACTGTAAAAATACATTGGATTGTTACATTGTTACATCATTTCTCAAACATTATGGAATTTCCTTTCGCTGTTCTTCTTCCTCCTCCACCTCCCTTTTTATTTTACACATTCAAAAGTAAAAAGCATGTTAATGTAATGTCTGCACCCAACATGTTCCTTGCAAGTTAATATGTATAGGGGAAAGGCACAACAAAGGAATAATGCCACATATTTGTGCATCGCAGCATTGGTCGGACTCTTTCAAATAAAAGCATTTCTTGTTTCAATTCCTCCAATACATTATGGAAATGTGTAAATGGAATATGTAGCAGTAGCGAAAGAGTAAGGAGAAGGGCATGGATAGGGAGAAAACTCGGTTCCCCTCTGAAACATCATCCATCAACTCAATTTTTATTACTTTGCACTGTTTTACACTCACATTTTACACACAGTACATAACCCAATATTGTTTTTCTTTTGTTGTGTTATCAAACATCGTTATATAGTGTATACACATTTTTATGTAGGATGGGGTTGCTGGAATATAATGGGATATAAGTCAATGGTAAACTTAATAACACAGCGGATCGCTCCATTATCTCCAGCTGATTGGAACAAATATAGTAGATTTTTAAGGAGTATCATTTTAGTTACATATATTCATAGAGCACGATTTCTTTTGAAGTTTTGTATGAAAAATGAGGATGCATGCGACTATGACATACAACCACCGGCAACCAAGACGAGGATGAGTGCTAGACTACATATCTGGTGTGCCACTTTGCATCTGATGTGAATATGGATGAAAAATGTAAGGTGACACTGCACACTGCAGTGCATGCCTCCCGCTTTCTCCCAAAAAACGTATTGAATCCTCCGGTGGTGAAGATTCATCCCAAAAGTTTCTATTGTATCCGAAATAAATAATGTATTTCACCTCTTTTCTACCTCCTTTTCCCTTCTGACGACCTTCTTAATCTTGCTTCTCTCCAAAGAAAAGCTTGGCTGGGAATGGAGAAGAGAATGGGCTCCAAGTTTTCTGGAGAATCCATTTTGTACCTCAGCTCATTCAACGTAACGGGAAGAAAGACAACATTTATCACGCCTGATTTCATCAGAATAAAGAGAGCAGCGACAACAATACAAACTGCAATATCTTTAGTGTTTGGATTTTGGATGGAGAAAAAAACCAAGGGAAAGCTGAACAAGCCTGGTGTGGTGTGTAATATGCATTGGATACAGTTTGTAATCACATCATGTATTCATATTCATGTTAAAACTAATAATGCCATTTAGAATGGAGGGTATTGAATGGAAGAACAAAAAGTAAAGAGACAAAGGACAGCCGTGGTTGTCACAAGACAAGGGCTCAACTTTTGAAACTGTGATGATGGCGACGCCAGCCTTTAATGGATCTCACTTTATTCAGCTATGTCTTGTATGCACTGATTGTGATTCTGAGTGATAATGAAAAGGTAGCGGGGCTGGTGATGAAAGACGCACTTAAACCACACAACAGTGGGGAGGAAGCGCTAACATATTACTTTCCTGGAGGAACGAATGGAACAAAAAAAAATTATAAACAGGTGAGCAAAGTGGTTTTGTTGCAATGTTTTCTATACAGTTTGGAAAATGTCAGTTAAGAAAATGCAGATGAAAGACACCAAGCAAATTTTGTAGAACATGTAGCAGTGACATGACAATGTTTAGCTTAGATTAAATATGATATTGTTGGGGATGAAAGCTTAATGGTAGGTAAAGAAAATATGCAAATTAGCTAAAGGATTACGGTATATGCTTGTAGGATCGCTTGTGCCAATGAACATTATATTTCGTAGTCAATTATGTGATTTCCTTTGAACTATGCGTTATGCTAGTAAAGAGTACACGGCGCCTGCTCAATAAACGCTATTTAGACACAAAGACTTGGCATATGTTGCCAGTAAGGAAAGTAACTAGGAATCCATATATTATGTACAAAGCGAATGTATCTCTCTGCGTGGTTTTGGAAAATTTACCACGCATTTGGCATTAGTAGGGTTCATTTTTCGCCAGCTTCTGCATAAGTATATGTGGCATTAGGTTAGGAGTCCGAACTGACCAGGATGTGTCATGGGTTCGAACCTTGGTGGGAGCAACATTCTTTTTGCTCTTTTTTCGAAGTTGTTTTTGCTCGGCAATAGTGTTGGTTGGTTTGTTATATAATTGTTTTATCAATTATAAATTTAATTTGAGCTATAATTTTTTTTACAAAAATTGGAAATGCACATAATCAACTCCCGTGATCAGTATGTAAGTGAGAGTTGATAATAATGCCATAATGATTATGGAAATCGACCAACTCTCCTCAATACAGTGCTCTGCAGTGCAATCTGTGAGAGATCC
>LJIJ01002225.1:0-29680 GCA_001718145.1 Orchesella cincta
ATTTAAATTTACGTTGTATAATAAAATACTCAGCTAGGCATCGCATGTCTCTACATTTCCCAGCAAAAACGAGTAAATCCATCTATCTGTTGTGCGACTGTAAAAGACTTCTCTCTCTGCAAAACTTAAAATCACATAAGAAAAAGTTATACTAGAGTTCATCCAGCAGCTATCAACTAACTAAGCCAGCCATAAACTATTATTACTTTCTTTTTTATTATTATTTTTTATTTCATACTACCATCTCTATGTATGACTAACCATTACGAGGAAGGAACGATTCCACTTGCATCAAACAAGATTATATGAAACTACCTACGCTATGTTGTTCCAAAAACCTGAAATGTACGAGCCATAATGCATTCATTACAAATACATTTTATCATCCATGTATATCAAGAATGGCATGAAAACCTGCTAATAAACCGAACATAAGGCATGTTTAAAACAATCTATTGTAATTTTCTGCATGTTATTTGACTGACCGCTGCAGTGAATGTAACAGATTTAATTCACGATTTCGGTCCTCCTCATTGCAGCAAGTGAGTTAAAAATATTATCATCATATCGCCAACCAGAAGTTCATGGGAGCCTCGTTCCAGGTGGTTCAGGTAGCAAGTGAGATAAAGAATCAGCTGCATCTCCAACCAAGTTTATAAATGGATATCCGGTAAACTCAGACTGAGCTGGTATGAGATTACGTTTTCTGCCGGAATTAAACCTTTTACTTTCAAACTTCATGTCCTCTGATTCTCTGAATGCTCACAAACCGTCCACACTTTTGCACGGTTCATGGATGACATTTCAGGTTTGGAATCACTGAACTGTCTTAGAAATGCACGCTCTCGTGATCTCCATTTAAATACTTGGCGTTCTCTATATATTTTCTATCCTGACTATTGCATCTTAAAAACACTTAGCGGTGGTAGTATTTTGTGTATGTGGATTTGCCCGGAACAAAAAATCCAATTCCATTCCAACGTAATTTCACTCAAGTGGGTTGACCAAAATATTGTGTTAATATACACATATAGGTATAGTCTTGATGCTTGTAACCAATGTGCACATGCTTCTTTGCACTCAGACAGACTGACGCAGCATGGAATTTAAAAACGCGACTGCATATAAACCACAGAGATATTCGTACTGTTGAACAATTTTATCCGTGTAACAAATCACCTTCAAAATTCTCGTACATAATGATAGCAGCGACGCCGTGCTACTATCATCATTCATAAGACGAACTGAAACAATTCGTATATGTACAAAAATGTTGTTTTACGTAAACTTGTAATGAAAACTGGATATAAAACACTACAAATATTCATTACATTTCTAATAAACACAGAATTTTGTACTTACAAGATATATGGGTATGTTATGTGTTGTTTCTTCTTCAAATTATACTTTAACCACAAATAATCGTGTCCTTTGAATTTAATTTGCACTAAAGTCTGACTCTGACATAGCCTAGAGTGCTGCAGGCTAAAACGAAAAGATGACAGTTGCAAAGTCGAAATTCTTCAACACTACAAGAAAAATTCTTATAGCTTGGATTTTACTGTCCGAATATTCTTACATATTATATACCTGTTACGATCCAGACCTCATTACATATGATTAATGATTAACTAATCGGAAAATGGATATTAATATACTAAAATATGTATTATGCTACACGCCTTCAACGTATCTTATAAACGTTCATAATTAATGTGTGTCCTTCACCATAGTACAGTATTGATAAGTATCGAATTTAATCTATTACTTTAACTCATTTTCTAAAGGCCGGAACTGAATTATTAAACATTACTAGACTATGCATAGAAGAATCCGGAATTCGGAGCGCTACGTGTCCCTTTGAAAGTTGCATCTGGTTTGTTATGTAGGCCACTGATTGACACCATCTTTTCATCAAGCCAGAAATAATCAAGGATAACTCAAGCCAACCTTACAACAAGGTGAATGGACGATTGCCAAAACACAGACTATCCGATTTCGGTAGCCTAGCCCACACTGAGTTTGACAAACTACTTATTCAGATGCTTCACTCTTAAGTATGCTTTACAATCAACTAACTACGTACTTATTGAGTATATACCTATCTTGGTTAATTGGCTATGCATACCTATGTATATCTTTCCATTATATACTATATTTTCATCTGCTCATATAACATGACACACTTGTCGGGTCACGTCGAGAAAAAAGTTCAGAGTATTGTGGATAGCGTCATAGGAAAAAAAACAGAAAAGTGAAGAAGAAAAACTGCCAAAGTTTCTGTGAGAAGGAAGGTGCTATTGAGTTCCATCAACCAAGTTTTTGCTGACGTCAAATTTGTTTCATTGCCTAACACATCAAAAACTCCATAGTTGGAACACTGCGGGGAGTGAATTGCTTGCCAAAAATTCCTAACCACAGTATGAAATACTTTATATACATATTTAGTACATATTATGGGATTTATGCACCATACATTTTTCCTAAAGGTCAAAATCCAACAAAAGTAAAACTTTGTCACAATCACAAGCATGTACAACCGATGACAACAGCAGAATGTATCACCACTACCTAGTATCTTGGAAAGGGAAACCTAACTTGTAGTTTGAAAAACGAGACATTATTTTACTGCGCTGAAAAGCAATATCAAAATGACAATAATAATTCCTGCTGACCTAGAGACTCACATTTTGTCATTAATTTATTGCTTGAGATAAGAAACTCGGCAAGAAGAAAGCTTTTAAATAGATCATGTTCCTTTTAATGTGTTTTTTGTCCATTGAAATAAGACACTTTTCAGATAATGAGGATACATGCGGTTTTCCGCACTTGCAATGAACGCTCAAAGCAAAACCTTTAGATTTTAGTGGAACAGTGACATATTTTATAACCATGCTAGAATAATATAATCTATTGACATATTTACGCATTGAATTGAATATCACACAAAATTAAACAGATATTGCAGTTCAAAGTTTGCGGAAATCGGTTATGATGAAAATAATGTATTCTTCCACCATTTGTTTTTTGATTAGGATAAGACAAATCGTCATTTATTGGGCTATAAGTACGATAAGAATCACTACAAGTATAGCATAAGCCTATTAATGATGTAGCATAAGAACAATCGTTCAATGTTTACTCCTTATGTTTTTACAGCGACCGTGATAGCATTTTATTATTAATAGTTGGAGATTGCTAGATCAGCCTCTAAAGTACGGTGTACAGCATTTGTCTTTATCTGGAGTTGAGTGCACTAAATCTCAACTGGAAACCAGAGCTGACTGTGTGAAGGTCTGCTCCGAAATTAAGCTCTTTTTTGCTTCACCATGAGTGTTACAAATGGGCAATTGTGGGAGATATGCACATTGCACAAAAATACATTTCATACTAATGTTTATATCTCTGGCCATTATTTTCTCCTCCATCATTGTGTGTGATGTTGATGGGAAGCATGGCCCATTTTCCTAGAAAGCCCCATACATTGGGGAGTGCACAATGTATGGATGCAGTGTAGTCACAAAAACAAATATGAGCATGTACACAACTTGCAAAACCGAGTTGTATGGTGACTGGTTGTGGAAGAACATTTTAAGCACATTATATAACCTCTTCCTCATATAGAAAAAGTAAGACCATTTAACCTCATAATGTAGTGCATATACATACATAGTATCCTGTGAGAAGCTGCAAGTTATAAAGCTCCGAATGTGAATCTTTTCATCCGATTGCCCTCGTTTCTGGGTCATCCCCAGACTCTTAACTCGCTGTATCATATATTATTGGACCTCTGGGATCGTTTCAAGGTAGTGATGTGCACTACATAAGTTTATACCACCGCATCACATACATGACTTTCATCTTCCATCCACTACTATTGTTGTAAACTTTGTAGTAGTGGTAGTAGTAGTAAAAAACGTGGTGTATTAAGGACAGGACCGAGAATGAAATGCCTAATGTTGCTCCTATCGATTGCCCTCATTTCATTCACTACTACCCCAACATTCAGCCTTCAGTGCCTAAGCACGCTTCTTCCTCTCCCGTTTCCAGCACTCCCTCCCATTTTAACTGAGTGCGAATCTCCAAATGGCACTGACTCAAAGATACCTACCGGCTTTTGTTTGGGATCTTCCTTTCTCCCAGAATGAGTGACTTTTGTAGTTCCAAAATAAGTTGCTTCTCTCACAGTCTAAATCTGTTCTCAGATCAGGTTTGCGCCATCCAACCATTTTGCTATTACGTAATCCAAGTATTAGCAAAGAAAATGATAAAGAAACTGTTTCGACAGTTCAATGTCATTTGTAGTCAAAAGATTTTCAAAATTTGGATGCATGACAAAGATGTTTATGCTCCAATAAGTCATCAGTTGTGTTTCAAGTTTGATGCACATTATCTACAACAACTTGACTCGTGCTCATTTATGTGTTGCTGCAGGGATGTCATTAAGCGGTCAATTACCACCACCATGCTTCAGCTTTGACTGACATCATCAAATGGATGTGCGTAACCTACTTACTCCAGCATTATGCTAGAACACCTCCGCTTAATTCTATACATCTTTTCTGTTAGCAAATAGATTTGTAGATATAAGTACAAAAACGATAATCGATACGTGATGGCATATTGTCAAGGTTAAAAATCGGTATTACAGATTAAAACATTTCTCTTCGCATCACAATCACAGCTACAAAGAGAAATGAATTATGGATAAGTGTGTGATGTGTCTATAGGCAGGAAATCGGTTTCAACACCTCATCTCGCTGTAGTTTTGGGTTTTCTCCCTAATGCTTCCAAGTTTCATTAGTTCCATTACCAACCAACACAGATTTCCCGTCCAAAAGATATATTTCGTGTACCTATGCTTCCATTGTATTCCTTATTAATATTGCATGAGATAGATCTCTCGCGTTGCTACAGCCAAACTGGCAGCACCATACTTCCTGTTTTAATACGTTTGCATTAGTTTACCAAATCCTTACAGATACAATCCGTGTTAATTTTAAAACGGGCTACAGCACCGATTTAAGTGTACAAAGGATATGATGCATGAATCTACCTTTAATGTAGTAGATTTTACATATTTATTTTCTTCTTTTCTTCGACATGTATCATATTAGCATATTTTTATCAAACTTTTAATAGAAAATGTAAACGTGTTGGAAATATATTGAGCAACATTTCAAAATCAGTACTGTGCTTGTAAGCAATTATTCTGATTAACGAACCGTACGCAAACTTTTTATCTTATTCATCCAGCAACGTGTACTCAAACTCACATTGCACATGAAATACACACATTTGTCATTGTATGTATATAAACCGTTATATCATTAGAGATGCTCCAGGTGAATCGAAAATACTTTTTTTTCTAGTTTACACATCTTCCTGTTTTTTTCGTTAATTTTGCTTCTACAACTTTTAATGAAACTTGAGAAACTTTTCCAATCTCTTTTCAATCACGACTTAATTACAGCTTGGCACGCGAAAAATTGAAAAAGAAAAGGTCAAATGTTGGAGGTTAAATATTACACATATGTTGTACATAAAATTTGGGATCCCTTCCCCCGTTCAAGTTTCCTGAACCAATATCTTAGAGTTCGAAGTAAAAACTTGTTAATATAATTCGTAAGTCAACAAAAGAACATGAAATAGTCAATTTAAACATAAGCGTACACAATACTTTGAAACTCTCAGCGAGAAAAGTTTTCCAATTTCAATACGGATTTATCATGGATACTAATAATCCAAGCAAATTACCAAAAGCAGTTTCTTTCTCATGTGCAAAAAATGTCAAGTACACGAAGCGAATATAATGTTCGCATATATATTAATATTAACCAATAAACAATAACTCAAACAATGAGGTTACTCCAGCATGCATGCATGTCTATAAGTTATTGGCTGTACAATGCACTCTCTTTTGTACACTCGATGTGTGGGAAATCGATTCACAAGTTTTGAATCAGAATATCCATTAATCAAGTGTCATTTTTTCGGGAAGCATTTTGGTCTACGCCAACAATACACAGTACGAACACTAACGCGATTATCACAACTTGCAGTAATGGCATTGCCACATGTAATCTATTATGCCAGACATTTATGTTATGTTTTATATACGTCCATTATGTATATGAAGCGTGTACATATGTACATGTAACTTGCTGCAAAAGACTTTAATCGTAAATACAATGTAGATATATATAACAATGAATCATTTTCTCAAGACATCATGAATTGAATGAGTACATGCAATAATACACGGCAACAACCTTGACTCCACCATGACCCACGACGTTATGATGAGCATTTTTTTCGTCATCATAAAAAGTGCTGAACAATGAGAGGAATGCTACAAAAAGCAAAAGTTCATTTCTTTTTCCCATCACTAAAAAATTGATATTCCTTTCCGTGAATTTGAGATTTGCTACGGCTATAAAATACTTTTACAGAGAGCCGGAACAATATACTTTTCGCATCATTAACGTTGCTCTGCGTGCATGTATTAATGTAGAAATAAAGGAGGCAAGTAGTTCCCTTAGTCATACCAACTTCTATTGTCTTTTACGCAAGTGATTGTGAGATTGATGTCGAACTGCAAATATTCCCAGTTAAAAATAAAGGCTTACGTGTAATATTGTTGCGAGAACTCCAGTGATTTTGAGATCCCTGGATGATCGCCGTGACACTCATCATCGGCTTTTCTTTCTTGATCTTCATCATCATTCCTCCGGACTGATGTTGAAGTAAAAGAGTAATATTTGACAAGTGTATACTATTATTATTATCTGCTTCCGTAAAGTCTACTGGGATTTGAGACCCAATGCATGAAAGGGTTTCGTTGTCACGTATCTCAAACTTTTCGTTGAATGCTTAAATCTCTTGTGTAATTCCATTAAAAAAGTACTCGGCAGACAGTACACAAATTAAATTCAGTAAATATAGAGTGAGTGAAGAATAGAGGTACAAACACACTTCCGATGACAAATACAAATACAACCTACGTACTTACGTACGGCATATCATTTACATTTTGTGACATAAACCCTACTTTTCATTTAACGTGGTTGAGGAGTACTTTTGTTTGGAAGCACAGTTTATTAGTTTAGTAAATCACAGACAGATAACTTTAGTAAATAATCGAGTAAACACATTCATTTCATAGAATCCCTAAGATTACTATGTACGATTTGGAGAGCACCAAAAAAACAGAGGGTAATCCCCAAACGTGAGGAGAAATATCAGACTATTCACTGATGATGAATCCTAGACCATCATACTTATTTGCATAATACATTTGTAACCAGAGACTTTTAACTAATAGAAAACCATATACTACTATCTAGCTGCAACAGTCTTCTATATTCAGGTACTTGTAAACAACGACGATCCTACTTTAATCTCACATCAAATCATACACAAATACGACTGACATGCTACACACATTTATATATCCGGTTCTTCGATAAGGATAAGAATGATGCGTATATATTTCTCATTCACATTTTGTGTGTCAATGTCAGGTACACTTGGTAAACTTGTGCTCTCACATGTCCCCGTGATTCACTTTTTTTGTGACCAAATCGCTTTCCGTAGACGGAAACAACGTTTTCATGTTAATTTTGTATGCAAATTGAGGCTAGAAACTAAACTGAATTAAGACAAATTGAAGAACTGATGTAGTCACATTTGCGCGTTTATTTAATAATACGGAAAACAATTATATCAAAGCAACGTAACGTGCTTTATGTACCAAAGGAGACAATATAAAAATGACTGCACAAGTGACGACCAATTCACAGAATCAATGAAATGACTGCCAACTTTTTTTACCGCACAAAAACAATAACTCACTTTCGATGTATAATTAATAAAAATTTCAAAATTTATGGTCTATTGCTATTATTAATGGAATCCACATAAGCTTGGTTTGGTTTGATATAAAATTCCAATTCATGCTTTGGGTTTGCATTATTCAACTTTGTTCTTGATTAAGATGTACATACAATATTAACTGTCTTTCATCAGCTCACACTGCAGAACTGTAGTGAACTGGATTGGATGTCTATATAATTTCTCAAATATGCTGCACTGTATAGTAAGCTTTTCTGGAAACCGGAAAAGAGCAAACGAGGCTACGATTCGAAATGTTTGGGCCGACTGCCAAACAGTCACTGGATAAAAGGGACACGACCTACAGCAAGTAAAAGCCGTATCATCCGGAACATTGGCATGCACAATGTGGAGAAACGGAGAGTTGGAGCAAAACGAGCTCAAGATAGTTGTGCAAGTCGCGCTTCAGCCGAGAAAATGAGGTCGCTTACTTTTTCCTCTTATTCCATGCTGCCTTTCCATTCGCATGCTACTTCACATGCCCGAAAGCAAACAGCAGCACACACACAACCTCCTACAATTCAGGAGTCTCCGTAACCCGAATTAATACAGATATACAATATAGCAGTGAACTACTAGTCAATGATGATGATGATGATAGTAGTACAGAGTCAAGTCCTCGTGTATCTTTCACTAGCCGATTGCATAAAAGCTTAAATTTGTAACATTGTTACTGCAGTATGCGGCATATGAGTAACAGCAGTTGCAGGCTACTTCAAACTCTCGTGCACAAACCAACCTTATATGAAACTATACTCAAAAAAACTAAACAAAATGTGTTTTTGGTAGCCGCACACAAAACTATGTACATTATTATTGTTATGATGAAACGAGTCTGTAGCCTTCTGCAATAATGTATTTCAGATTTCCATGGTCGTCACTACTACCCGGCTCCAAGTTTTTCAAATTCCAGAACGGACCAAACCGTCTGCAAGGCATTTGCATTAAGGGTCATGCGATCATCAACCAAAGACCCCATAAATGTATACAACACAAACACACCACACAAAGGCTGGACGGATGCACTCACAACAACAACGAAAAGTATAATGCCACTTAATAAGTAGTTGACACCATCGGCATGTTGATAATATACTCATCCACTTCACAAAACCATCACTGCTTGTGCACAAAGGCATGCAGGAGACCTATATAGCCTGCAGTATGTACTTATCAGTTTCATTTAGCAGTTCAACTAACTAAAGGAACGTTGAATAACTACTATTACATATTACACACTAAAGGGAGCAAATATAGGAAGCAACATTTTTAGCAATCGCTGCTCCTGATTCCGATGCGATACACCAACAAACACTGGTTTGCTTCTCGGCTCTCATATCCCCATGAATGTTGTAACATCATACATGATATTGTATAGATCAAGAACTTTTAGTATACAGTGGCTGCCGATACTCGTCTGTCTTTCTCTGCTCTCGCGAAAAAAAAAATTGCAAAAAAACGAGATAAATTGTATGATAGGACTCGTAAATGTGGATTGACGATGGCCAAGACTATTAAAGGTTGTTGGTGTGACTGACTGACTGACTGGATAAACTTGTGTTGATTATGAAAACGAGTTGGTTGCTCTTTTCCACTCGTAAACCAGTGCCACTTCAACCTACAACTATTGCAGAATGTATATAAACCATATATAAAGCAATGTGAGAGAAACCGAGAGAGAATTGAACTCGTCAGTTTATTACGGCTTTGTACTACCAGCAGCACATGTGAGCCTGTAGTGGTAACATAATACCATTACGTATGAGCATACGATTAAAGTGAAAAAAATGTATACATGTGTATGCATACCAGAGAAACCCAAACGATATGAGATTTGTTACACAAATAGAAAAACTACATTAGGACCATATTACCACAGAGTCACAGACAGTGAACCACCTCGTTTGTTTGCTCTGCTGGTTAGTTACTTTTGCTAATACTTGTTGTTTTGTTTTTACCAAGCTTGAGCATTGCTCTCGTGCGTTTTTTAGAAATAAGATTCTCCATTACGTATCATTCCCATTCTGACTCCAACTGGTGCTTCGTTCGCTTCTTTGAATATTACCTGAGCAATGTTGGATGGTTAGGATTACAAAGGTAGATAGGTATACAAAATATATTGAGGATTTCATGTAGCATCATCTGCACAACTATTCATCTCTACACCATCCACGCGTGAACATGCTATAATCCGCTTGAATGTTAAAAAGTATCCTGCTATTCTATGAGCGAGAGAGAGAGCATTATATCATACAGGAACGACAGTGCAAACTTTGCATAAAAAGCATCTCTCTCGCGGCAGGCTGACCTTGAGCTTTTTCGCACATGAGATTTTTTTCAGAGTTTTCACATACTCTTCTAGTATACACATTGATATATATTACGATATCAGTTGTATGTACCTCATATAATCACTCGGAGTTTTGTTCATCATATCATCATCAGTCAGTCGTCATTTCATTCCTCTTGACCCCTTCACAACCTCTCCGCATCTCCGCTGTTTTGCTTATACTACATGTCCTTAACTTACCTTTCAGATGCACTCTTTTTCAATTTGATATAATGCATAGGATCATCACATATGCATAAATAACACCATCATTTTTATTCTTTCTCTCCTACGACCACGAAAACGAAATACGCTTACGATTTGTATCTTCCTTCGTGTAAATATGCTAGAGCGAGCTGATGATAACAATCGCCTCTGGCTCTTTGCATCCGCATATATATTTTATCATCATCAGAACACATCAGCGGCTCTGAAGAAATGGAAAAAAGAGAACTACCAGTCTCATCATCACCAACTATAACATATCGAGTGTGATAATGATGACTCCAGTCTGATACTTTTGCATATATGATAATATCGTACTTTGGCCTGCTCTCCTCACGTACTTTCTACATTTAGCATGTGTTACGTCCTCAGCAAATGTCTTAACCCTTTTGTACTACATCAATGATACAAATAGAATTTTCATTTTTTAAGCAAAAGGTGAGTTACAAGTGTAAGAAAATACCTACGCAATTGTCGCTTCACAAATAAAACTTTTAGCTTAAATAGGTAATGTACAAAAATGCATCGTAATGTAGTAAATGCCCCATGAATGCATTCTTCCAACTATACAGAGCTGCTAAAAGTAGAAAAAAAGCAATTTATATGCGTGTTACGATGAGAAGAGAGCATTGTATTGCCCAAATCCAGTCAACAATATGGGTAGCGATAGCGTAACGTTTTTTACCTCTGCTCTATGTTATTTGACATTAATATGTGTGGAACTCGGGACAGCTACCTGGCTAGCTACTATACCTTGCCATGCCACCAAGATCTAATGCAATTGGCACAGCTGGAGCCTAACTAACTAACAGCCCCCGGTGGGGGAGGAAAAAGGTGCGAATTTCCTTTTTCGCCAGAAGCCAAATAGAAATGAAAATGCTAGGGAGAATGTTGTAGAGTTGTACTTTTTCTTACAATCATTATTTTCTTGTCTTCACAGAGAGCAGATGGGATTTGGGAACCCGCCACCACCTCATCACTTATTACATCAGCATCTTTTGCATGTGCATGAATTGGGAATGGATAATTCGTCAAGAAAAGTACAATTTTTGTGGAGCTTTGGGCGTACACCAAAGATGGATGCTGCTCTCTGTTTCCCCGAGGCGAGAAGCTCAACTTTAAGTTTTCGTGCACGAATGCTCACATATATATTATTACTTGCTTTTACATAAAAGTTGCACAACATGTTCTTAAACACTCTCCAGAGTAAGGTTATTAAATCCAGGATAGGATTTGTGCATGAGGTACGATAATAAGCATGAGTTCTGGCTCTATAAGTAAAAGACCACGCATTTTGCAACCTTAGTACACTCAAAATTCATTACGGGAAGATGAAATGAATGAAAGTGCTTTAGTCAGCATACAAACCTACATACCTCAACGAATTCTGCTCCACTACCTCACACAAAAATTGAAATAAATCATAGTGACAATGGGGGTGAAAACAGTCATCATCGCCGCAGCATGCATCATTATCATCATAATCACTACGAACAAGATATACGTATATTATGACATGACAAAACGTGGCTTTGCGTATCACCCAGGTGTAAGGTCAACATTTTCGGCTAATGCATGTTGACTAAAAGTGAAACTGCATTTTGCATATTTGTCTAGTTCACTCGTATAAAGTTACGTGGTAATAAATATGCTTGCAACGATAGCATATCATTTCGTTTTGAATGAATGAATGAAGAGAGTCTACAAGAGCAAGTATGATGCGTCATTTTTTAAGCCTGAGTTTACCTAAATATAAACTTGGGTTAATGTATAGCATGTTCTTTGGTAATTTCTGTGACTATGTAATACGATACGATACGATGATGGGAAATGGTTTGTAATCACGGGTGCAAAGTGCTGCTGAAAATGCATGCACATTACATATTGCAATGTATGTCACTGATTAGCAAGGCGGACTTTTGACTAAAAGCATAAATTATTTCTGACTATTTGTTCTTGGTGGTTTGCGGTAATAATAACCATACCACATTATTGCGATATTTTTTGGGAAAACCAAAAAATCTTAGGGAACACCATATCGCTCGTCTGCATCACAACAAAGTGCAAGACCAAAAGAACCACAAAAGGTTATTCTGCTGGCTGTGGCCGTATGGTTGAAAAACCTTCAGAGATTTGAGTAAAGGTACCCGTGCAAAAATTGAGATGCGATAAAATGTAAAGTTTTTGCTTGAGACCTATCAGAATTTCATTTTTAGCGTTTTAGTACAATGTACAATTGATTAGGTAGTAAATATCAACCATGTTCATAACACAGGGATAGATAAGCAAATTCCCGAGAGGATATAGAGGAGGTCATACGAAAAATGTCGACTTCTTTTTCCTACCTTACATTTGTATTTAGTTCATTATTATATATAGAGGATTATTATGAAAGAAACGTGTCAACACATTTCTACCTGGATTCCATATCAATATTATGTTTTGTTTGCATGCTTATACATTTTACAAGCTACCTGAGTCAGAAGCGGCACGATTTTGCAATTTTTGTTTTTATATATAGTTACCCACTTTTATATGACATGGTCAAAATAAACTCCACCAATTCTTGTGCAAACACGAAGATTGGTCATGAACATTATTAGACATGCCGAAATCATTCACCCCAAGCTGGAACACAAAATATTGGGAAGGAACAAGGATAACAAAATAGTGCAAAGTACGTAGTTTAATCATAAAAAGTATAGAGGTTAGGGCTATATCCATATGATATGCATTCATTTGTATATAAGCTACCTAATAATAAATGAATAAAACTAATCCACCAGTAATAATGCCTAGAGATTCAAACCCTTTTTGGTTTCATAAAAAACCAACAGCGAACACGCTGACTTATGACCAGTCATTTGCCCTGAAAGTTTTGCATGCAGAAAACGATGAAAATTTGTGACTGCTGATTTCTGTGCCTCTCCTACATTATTATGGCACACCATGAAACGTCCTTCAAACTAGCATTAGTAGCGGGCTAAAGTATTTTGTATGATGGATGAGGATTTGTTGTGAGGTTTAAGGTTAACATTCTTTGATACCTTTGCTGCTCGTGGTTTGTATGTACAGACATTTTTACGTTTTTGAGTCACGTTATGCTTCGCCATTATTCAAGAATGTACCATGTGCATGTACGTCAACGTACAGACATAAAAAGCTAATATGCTATTGAGGTGCATATCTAATTCCTTTTGAACAATTAAGAAGCACAATATATACTCTGCTCACATTATTCCAGTCGTTGGCAGCGGAGTGCGTGGATTCTATCAAGTAAACTGCAACGTACTTTTTTTTACACTGATCCTCATCATTAAATTTACCCTTTATACTTTCGACGTAATATGTGTGAATGTTTGTAATGCACGATTAGGCAGCGCTTTAGTTGAGTATGCGGTTGTTTCATGTAAATGTGAGAGAGCTTTTGGTGAATTTACATTTTGAGTAGCTGCTCTGCTCACTAAAATGACTGACTATATGGTATACCTGGTGTCTGCTGTGTGCATATATCTCTATGTGAGTATTCAACCTTCATTAGTAATAATCATCAGTTTCGCGATTCACACAAAGATCTAACCTAGCAGCTACCTGCTCTACCACAATATTGCCATCTCAGCACGTTCAACTTTTGTGGAAACCCAAATTAAGAGGATTACGCTGAGCCTATACATACAAGTAACTATATATAATTGGCAAAAAGAAAGCTGTTCTAAAAGGCTGCAACTTCCCACAGAACCATTAAAAAGCGGTTTTTATTGCCTTGTAAATTGCCATGTTTTAAAAACTTCTTTTGCATTTCGGTTGATTTGCTGGAACACTCAAACTCTTGATTCAAACGAAATTGAACACTCTAATATTCCAGCAAACACATTAATAGGTCTTTGCGACAAACTTTTTACGGCTGGAACCAGTCATTTTAATGGAACTTGATTTGCAATGGCAAAAGTACCTGTTTTTTTGTTCGATTTGCTACAAAAGTTCACACGCTGATAACATATTAGCTGCATTAAATCATTATATCATGTCATGTCACTTGTGTAGACACAATTTTTATATTTAATACACAAATGACATCAACGGCTTCGTTAAATTCACCAGACAGGTAAAATTGTGGTTCCTTCCAAAGAAAAAGACCTTGAACTCGTGAACACGCATGGATACGGCCAAAGTTTGAACCAAGAACACCGTTAATGAATGGTAAAGTCGAAGGTTCAATACAAACACTCTAATTGGCCGAAATGAGCCAGGTAGATGCTTATTAGCTATAGCTTGGATTCAGAAAATGAAGTAAATGCGTATTTATATTTTACACGTGATTATTATTGCTTATGGTATTTCATTTCAATTCCTACTTTGTAATTTTTAATGATTCCATTAAAACCAAAAGCTATTAGCTTTTGCTGTCTTTTACAGAGCCCACAATCAAACACATGCTCCGCAAAAATGCGACGCTTTGACAAATAGAGCGTAAGAAAACTTGGCAGTGGATTCGTGTCACCTTCCAAAACAACATGAAAATTAACGTACGTATATGAGTATACATGCATGAGCACATTATACCATTACAAAATCTTCTGAGAAAAGTTTAGAAATAGTCTCTTAATTTAAAAAAGTCCAAAACAATAAAAGCTGTCATGTTCAGGTTTATTAAGGCTGTATATATCGGCACTGCAAAAGAAGCCTATATTAATTTTTATGACAATTGACAATCACATACCATGGTTGAGATAACCTCCATTACTGTCGTAAAAGTAGCTAGGTTCCATTCCTCTGTTTAATGAAGGAGACGCGAGGAAAGGGAAATCATATCCCACAGCAGACGCACCCAAAAACTGAGAGTATGATGACATTTTAAACGTAAATTAAAAGAGGTAAAAATGTATGTTTAATGATACTGCAACACGTATATATTTAGGTATATGCAGTAAAAACCACATTAATCACAAGATAAAACAAGGAACTTATTCGTCAAAGTATAAAATCATGTCGAATTGGAATTCCCAATCAAGTTCACAGTGTTTTCCCCTTTTGTGGTTGAAATGCATGATAGGGCCATGATGAGAACATGGGTCACATAAAGGCAAGTAAACTAAACTGGTGTCGATTAGAGAAAAGACGAAGGACTGACCGAGTTCTTAAATAAATGCAACTGAAGACGACAGAACAGGACAAAATTCATAGAGGAAATTACAATCCCAAACATTAATATGATAGCGCAGTAGAGCAGTAGTGGTTTTTCGGCTTGTGTAGAATGGAGCTGCCTCTTTTCCAGCGATATCGCACACACAAAACAGTTAGGTTAGTTAGCATTAAACTTTATAAACAAAACTGTTCACATAAGAATAACACTCAATCCCAATCCAACAAGATGCTCTCCTTTCTCTTCCTTCATCCAGAAAACACTCAATAATATCCTTGCACTGCACTAAATAATATGCAATAATATTATTTGTACGATAATACGGAGATGGACTTCTGGAGAAGCATGAATTTGTCAGTCATCCTATGAGGAGGAGGCTCAGCTAGTTTTAAGTGGTTTGTCGCACATTGAGACTCCTTCGTTTTTGTTACACGACATAATAATAACAAGGATCAAAATGGGGTGATAAAATAAACTGCTGAGCTTTACAAATGAACCCTTTCTGGCTCCAAGCTCCATATAATCATCATATTGTACCAGTAAGTTCTTATACGGCTTAAGAGAGCTGGAAAGAGTAGCTTGATAAACTTACATGTAAATATAATGAGAAGGAAAATTTTTAGAGGGAGATGATGATGATGATGATCGAGAGTCGTTTAATGTGGATAGAAAAGAAAATGAACGTTTAATGTTGTTACGCACTGAAAATTTTTGCTGCAGCCAATAAAATCGGAACATTTCCATGTGGCAAAAGAGAGTTTGACTGCGTATTAACAAGAAATGATTTATACCCGCTCACTTAATATACTGTGGATGATGGAAACTCAAATAGTCATGTCATAACCATAACTAAAGTTATGAATGAAAGAAGCCGTCTTCTCACCAGATCGTCGTCTACCTATTGTCTAATAATTAAGGAACAAAACGATATCACAAAAATAATTGCAGTTGCGCAGACCACGCATCTCATTACAGATTTTATATGAGGAAAATGTATAAATTAATGGGAGAACAGTAGACCATATACAAAATGACAAGTAATCACAGCCCCATCTCCTCATCATCACCAACACCGGCATTACTTATACATACATGCTCTTGAGAGGAAGATCATAAAAAACAAACGATGATATACAAAGATATAACCATTTCACAAAGCGGCCACATTGAGTTTAGTATATTATAGGGTTTGACAAATTCCCTAAACTACCTGGAAAATCTTTCTGCGGTGCGGTACAAACTGAGCTTGAACATTCGTCACATAAAACCTGAGAACAATGCTCTGTTTAAGCTGCACACAAAGTATGTGGTATGATATCGTATTATTCAACAAATTATTATTGCCAAATATTTAGAAAGACACAAGGAATGAGAATCCATAATTCTTTTATGCAACTATACCTACTATACTTAAGAGTGTGTATTGCCGGCTCTGCTCTAAAATCAAAGAAACCAGGAACCATTACAAAAATGCTACACTTTCTTACTCGTTAATAGTTTAGTATGACTTTGTGGTGCATGGAACTGGTTAGCACAGTATTAGTCCTGTAAGTAGGTATTAATGTTTCAACAAAATTGGTAAATTAAAATGCGTTTCTTCTAAAAAAAATCAGATGAATCTGAAGGTGAAGAACTTGAGCTTAATTAGGTTTCATTGTTTTGTCACAAACTTCCAAACCTATTATCACTCAACTGCATTTTACACAACCTCGTGTTTACACGTATACTGAATTATCCATGCTGAGCTTTATCATCTTTAAGAGTGTTGTTTGCATTAAAATGTATTCATATAAAAAGGAAAATAAAAAAATAAAGATAAGATGAAAGTATATATTTTAGCGTCTTACGAAACTGTAGTATAATTTCCTATATACATTTGAAGACAACACAATATTCAAATGTCCTGAGAAATCAAGGATGCATGCTGACTTATTTCACAATTTTCCAAGAAACCAAGAGCGCCGGTTATCATTCAGTAGATAACAACTGATTTCCCTTTCAAAATTTATCAAACGTTTGCTGCAATAGACATTTCCAGTAATTTTCGATTCTTCAATCGTCGGAAGTTGTTACATTTTGTTCAGTTGCTACAGTTTACTTCGACGAATGATCAGCATACTGCATGAATAATTCGTTGAGCACAAATAATGTATTCCATTTTACCATAATCAGAAGAATTAATGACAACCTTGGTCTATTATAAATTATAATACGTTTACGAAGCTGCTTTAATAACTCCTTCAATTTTTGACCATGAAATGTTTTTAGTGAAGATGAAAGCGGTACCTGAACCTAATCCTACAAAGATTGTTGCCTATTTCAAACTGTGCACAAGGGTCATGGCTGATTTTATCATTTTGAAAGTCCAAATTGGATTGTTGTTCTGTGTAGTTATCATTTTTTATTCGGGAGCGTGACAAATCTCCATAATGAACATTGACATCATTGACATGATCTCATGAGTACCAAATAAATCAATTTTTATTTTCAAGTTCTTACAAATTCTGAAATAACTCAAATAAGAAAGTTAAAACTAATCTAAGTAATCGAAAAAAAATTCCAACGTTCGAATCTCGAAGAACAAAAAATGCGTGGGTGCATTAGACCAGGTACTTTGTTAGCAGCTAAATTAACAGATTATATTAACATGAATGTGGCCATGTCACAACAACACAAAACAATTTGTGGCAAGAGGAAACAATTCATGACATCACTACTGTAAACATATACCAACGCAATTTCTAAAACGTTGATTACGATTTAATATTTCATATGGGTTCACTCAGCTACCACACGTATGTGACGTAGTTAGAGAAGGACAAAATTGAGAAACACAGAAAGTAGTGACAGTAATGTGTTGTAAGTAGCTTGCAACGCTTTCTGCTGTGCTGTCCATAACCTGATATCATCACACAAACTGCAAACAATAGAAAAGCAAATTCACATTGATGACTCTCGATCTCACTAAAACGAATTATGTTCTCAGCAAAAATACGTTTGTGTTACGAGTACTAAACCCGCAGTACCACGATGGATTCAATTAAAAAAGTAAAAAACACGAGAAGTTCTGACTGACCCAAACTGAAAATTGAAGATTCGTTTCCATTTAAGCTAGTACTGAAACTTCAGCAAACATGATCTTAGCAACTTGACGTTTCTGTGTTCCACACACTGTCAATAATCCTTTCAATATTCAAACTATAAAAATAGCTCTAGATAATCTTTTTCCAGCAAGCTTAGCTCTATGAAAACAGAAAACTTTCCACGAGGTTTCTTTTTACTGGTATCAAAAACAAATTTTCGATTAATGTATTCGCTGGTTTGCAATAAACCTGGAATTTTCCATAATCTGCAAGTGACAACGACAACCCTACGGTACGGATGAAAGCACAGCAAGCAGAAAGCAACGAATCTGAAGGACAGTTTGAAGAACGACCATGACCCGTGCCAAAATAGCAGTACTGTGATGTATTCCAAATGTAACGAGAATGCCTATGAATGATAAGCAAAAACACATCGTTCCAAGGAAGAAAAGAAAGTTGTCAACATCCATTAATACCTACGCTCTACATGTGTCCACAAAGTGGAAGTAAAGTAATGTGCGCGTAACTTTTCGCAGACAACTGAATGATCAAATCTTTTCCTGAAGAAAAACAAGAAGTAAAAATATCTTTCAAAGGGAGTAATCCACGATAACATACGGCATTCTACGTGGAGCATATTCGTACAGCCGGCATGATAATTAACTTACTTACTAGATCAGAATGAATACACTGCTACTACTTCTGTTTCACGTGTATAATCTTATAATTTCATGGTGTATACATTGTAACTAAACTGGTATATAGTAAATATGCCGTATATCAATCATATGTATGAGCATGGATATGCACATCTTCATTCGTGTATCACGTTGAGAAATTCCTCAAGTTTGTGACAAGTAACAACACAACCTCTAAAACATCATATTGACTTCGACTTCGACATAGTGAACTTGAACATTGGCTTAGCACACTTTGAATTGAGTGCATGAATGAAAGGAATTAAGGGAGCATGAAAAAGGTTGACCTGGAATTGAATTTCAATTCCAAAGATACATAAAAATGTATTGGCAGCTTGAGGTTTATCTCATTCACGATAAAAAGTAGATACGTAATTACGTATGGATACGCTGAATCCAAAAGGAAAGATAAAGAAACCGTAAAGCTTCTTGTTCACCAACAGCTACTATAATAAAGTAAGCTGACTTTTAGGCTGGAATGGAAACTCTATTTACGTCTTTGTGAAGTATTGAAGCGTGTACATCTGCAAACCTTTTTCCATTAGCACAAATTTAAATATACAAATAGGTAAGTGACCCGACTATTAACGTCACCAAATGTCTTAAACTACCATAATTTGAAATCCTTATCTTATTGAAATACTTTGTTGCTCAATGCAGTTTAGCAGAGTTCAAGAATAAAACGTAGCGTAATAAATTATGTTATTGAAGCCGTTTGATGTAAGCAATTGAGAAGCTAAGCAAATTTGATTTGAAATGCGGATGCAAAAGAATTTAGTGTGCTTACTTGAATCTGAAAAGTCGTCCATCGGTACACTGATTGTCGATTTGTCTGAATACACAGTGAAAAGTTTTATCCTAACTAATACGATGCTATTTTCTCGGCTTCATGGCTGGATTATCTCGTTTTAAGTATGGCTGAATTGTCAAGCGTTTATTATTGCGATGACACACTCGCACAAATTTTATTGTATTTTCAATATAACGCGCACTATGCAGAAGATATCATATTTCTGCAGATTAAGAAATCAAACTACTTTAAACGTCTCAGGGGTAGTAGCCAAGATAAGATTTCATCCTGTGTTTAATTCACGAGCATTTATATTTATTCATACAACAACTTTAGCTCTGTTGTACCTCAAGTTGATTGAAACATTATTATCACAATTTTAAATGCACTTGTTGCTCCTCTTATTATGAATGATTTTAAATTTTAACCCCCGTCAAGTCACAATTATGGCTGTGCAAAAAATTATATTATTGCAGATTTGATTTCCAATACTACGTTTGTTCATATTGTCCTTTCGATTCTCAGGCGAAGGTGGAGCCAGTTAAATCTTAAGCTTTTCCGTTGTTTTGTTGTTGATTGTCTTCAATATACGACTTTTATAAATCTAGTGAATAGTTTCGATTCCTGGTGCAGCACCGAGTTTCCAATTAGCAAATGATGATGATGATGAAAGGCAAACGAAGATGGATTATTACTTTTCTTCTTGTGGTAGTATCGATGTAGCAAACCTGCAGAGAAAGTAAAAGTTTTAAAAACGCTTTCACGGGATTTTTATGTATTTAAACATGTTTGAATCATTATTGTACCTTGGAAGTGAGCACCAAAATTCCTCCCACAAGTCCTACGAAGAAGACTTAAGGGTGAAGACTTGAAGGGCAAGGATGAGATAGAAAGGGCATTCAATGTTATTGAAGGTCGACGTGTTTCTTGCAAATTGTTTGAAGCACAAATTGCTACTTTTCACTGACTCTTTATTTCTACAATTTTGTACACTTGTTGTATAGGGCAGAGTGAAAACTAATTCTCATTCTCACCTCAATAAATATCCAAATAAAGCTAGTTGATAATCGCTAACAGGCGCTATGAAGGGCACATACGAAGCACATTTTCTAGGAGATATTTTTGTGGTATCAATATTGTGTAACAATATACAGTTCAAAGAAAACACTAGTAAAGATAGATCCACTTTGGAATAACCTAAAACAATACTGTACCACACAAAGGGCTAAAAGGGAATCTGAGAAATCGGGATAGTCCACTTCACCATGATTATGAATGTACAAGACCCGTATGTATTTGTATACGCTATATAGACTTCCCCTAAATGTCCATGTGCGAGTGAGTGGTACTATACATACAAGGAAAAGGAAGTTGATCGATCGAAATATTGTGGCCGATGCCCTCCGTCGTCTCGCAGTTGACTTTGAGTGCGCACCCGTCCAAAATAGCTTAATGTTACTGTAATTCTTATGAATTCATTCCTCCCAACCAAGATCCAAATGTTTCCAGTAGCTTGTGCAAGTCACATCCAAAATCTTAAAAGTCTGCTTAACCTTGAATAGCATAGGCTTCCAAAGCTGGAATGAAATTGAAAGAGTAAAAAATTAATATCATATTCAGTTTTTCATTTCATCAAAATATAAAGGTGGGCTGTGCATGGTGGAAGTAGCTAGAATTTTTTTGGTTTTTAAATTTTATACAACACTGGAGCAGAAAGATTTTAAACAAGTAAATTTTTTATATAAAAGTTCAGGTACATTTTTATGCACATTTTTCTAATGGCACAAAGAGTTTCTTATCATCCACTCCACGTGTGCCCATATTCTAACATCGTTCCAGTTCATGAGTTGAGTATTATGGCTGGGTTTGGTGTTTTGTTGTGAGTAGCTGTAACGTGTAGGTTAACCATCTCTGAAGGACGATCGACCAGTTTTTGACTACTTTGGCTTATTCATTTTTCCAGTTCCACATGCTTTGCAAGTTTGGTGGGTATAACGCAAAAATGTATAATAGTTTTTGTGTTACAATCAGTCTCGAACGTGTTTTCTGGCAGTCACAATGTTTCTACATTCTATCTAACTACTGGAATTTCAGGTCGTTTTTGTACTAGCTCAAGCTACACTGTCTCATATCATACTAGGAAGCTACGTATTATTGTTTGTGTGCATTAGCACAAGCTACATATCCATCCGCCACGCAAAAAAAACTCAATTTCCAAATTCGGGCTCTATAATTTATTACCTTGCAAGTTGAAGGACCTCAGTTATTCCTACTTTCTCCAGTCACTCCTCCTTCCCTCATTGACAAGTTTGTCCTGAACACAAAATACATTGAAAACATTTACACAAAGGAAAACTCACGAGTGGATATGCATGCAAAAATTGTAGAACTACTCTGTTATTAGTTCATAGGTGTCCTTCAACTTGAAACGAAGAAAACTAGATTGCTTTTGTCATTTGTTTGATACAAAACACCCTTTTCAATTTGAAATTGCTAATATTGTTCTAGTAATTAATTAATGTGAGTAATCCTATCCCTATAATTCCACACCTTCTCTATTCACCGATACACCTGTCAATCAGAAACTGATGATATCACAGGTATTCCCACCATACTTACCTGGTGGAATTATTTACTAAAAAGGTCAATTATTTTGGGTATATAAACATTTGGCTCCAAACATTCCATTCATGAGTACATGCAGTTGTAACAAAAACATCAGTGCAAATAAGTGTGAATTCTTCAGGGTTCAAACATAATGCACGGCAATACAGCTTTCCATAGTGCATTAATTAGATCAAATCAAAGCACGCATGACACAAGGTGCACCTTTGCTATCCTCGCTTGCGTATTCTGGAGCACAGAATACTCAAATTCAAAGCTATCGAATCGGATAGTGGCTTTCTAAACTGCATAATCATAATCATTAATCATTCATAATTTTGTAGATTAACAATTTACCGCAACAAAATGCACTTTTCCACAAGGGCCTTATCGGAAATAAATTGCTCACTTCAAAGGTGTTCAGTGCACCTTAACATGAGTATTTTTTATTCACTGATTTCCACAATGAAATTTACTCTTTTACAAGTTCTATTGCGCACTATCCTCAAATTCTCGAAATCCCAGCCGCTATGTGCTTTTAAAGGAGGAAAGCAATGATCAGATTTCAATAAATATCAGAAGAATATCCATCTTTTGAAATGTGCAACCTTTCTTGTAACGAAAATCATCTGTATCTTTCATCTTGCATATATAGCAGTGTACATGTTGGTGGTGAAGGTACAAAGAGATTATTTTTGCAGCGTATTTTCAACACGCTTATGAAATATATAACAGAAATATAAACGAGATGTGGTGGACGGACAAGTTTCTCTTTAATCTCTATGAATTTTGTTCAACAATCCTCATGACTATGCGGTTGGGTATATAACGTTAACATATTATTATTAATATTTAGACAGTAGCCACTTCACTCAATCTAATATTTAGGCGTTTATCTAGGTGTAGTTGTGTGTGCATACGTACAGAGTCCCACTTCACAAGCTAGCCTTAATAATAGGTATCGCTATTTATAACAGTTTTCTACCTGAGCCTGGAATGCGAACAATGTCAAACTTTTACACACTTTGGTTTTGTATGAAACTTTATAATAATCTGCAAATTTAAATGAGGTTCACATTCTGGAACTTCTTTTTTTAACGCAGATAAAAATTGGGTAAAATAATTTAAAACTCACTTTTGACGCTGCTGGGTATAACGTGGTTTTTTTTTTTAATTCACTTGATTTAACTCACTCGAAACACGATGACTACACTGTGAGACAGGAAGGAAGGTAGGTAGATTAATGATCAGTGTTGTATTTAGAAAATATGTAAGTACTGTAGGGCTACAAAAATTTGAAGATGATGTTGGTAATAGAGGGAGAGTGAGATGCAATGCAACTCTTAAGCAGATGAACACGGACGGAATATTTATATTATCATCATATGCGGATGGAATGGATCCATTGACACCAACCAGCTTAAAAGCGAAGAGTACAACGAACGTACGAAAAAACGTAACTTTGCTCACTTACTTATTCCCATCCCCATATGAAAAGTACTGCAAGTAAGTTTTGTAGTACAGCAATAATAATGATGATGATAACATGCATATTACACAGGCTGACGAGCATAATACAGAGTGAGAAGAAGAGCAACAAGCTGTGTAGTAAAACGGATATAATGTTGTCTATCGTGCCTACATATATGCTTCCATACAAAAACTAAAGATATAGATGATACTATCATCATGGAAGGGAAAATAAGGACAGAAAAAGTGGTTTTAATATGTGAATGTGGATATATATACTAACGAGATGTGTATGTATATATAAGTATAGTGAAACTGATTGACTGAACTTACCTCTTTTTCATCCTTTAGCATACCACATACTACTCATTTTATGCCTTTTGACAGAACAAGCATACCGCAGATGTATAATATTATATTATGCATCAACCATCATCATCATGCAGACTCATGCATCTTTCTACATGTGAAAATGTGGATGCTTGCAACTGCCGAACGGAGTCTTGCGATTGGTTTATGTGTATATGAAAGAAAAATACTAAGAAACAAAGTTAAAGGGTGAAAGAAACAGGCTTTTCTTTTGCTCTCAAAAGAGAACTGACAATGGATACATGCAATGCTTACAACAGGATATTTTGGGTATCTCACATAACTTGTTCCGACCGTCCATCAAACCAACAGAAATTAAAAAAAGAATCTCGTGCTTTTGTATACTCATATTATGTATGTACGCACATATAATAGAAATTCCAACATGAGCTGCTTTTCAGATGAAAGTATACTACAACACAGTGTGTAAATGTAGTTGGATATTTCTTGACACACCGCAATAAAAGGATGCTGTGCTTACACTCACTTGCGTATATAAAGGCTTAAAAAATGTTCACCATGCATGTGTACATAAACATAATTTAAGATAAAAAAATGCACTAGCTGAACTTTCTTTATGCGTGTGTAATTGTGGCAAAGCAAGAGTTGGTTTGTTGTATGCAGAGCATATAAGCTAATTTTACTTGCATTAACATGGAATGAAGTAATAAAAAGAAAGTCCTATATATATATCCGATATAAAATTCGTTTCGTATGTATGTATGCACGTATATCGGCAAGACATGTTTGCTCGCAGACAGTGGATTTTGGATTTGTCGTTTTTTTGAGCATTATACACTAGTGTGACTTTAGATGTTGCGTGTCTGTCTCGGTGTTTTAAGGTTCAAACGACGAATATTTGTGTGCACTTAATTTTTTAGGCTTAAAACATCAAAAGAAGCTCATGCGGAATGTGGAACTTTTTTTCTTCATAAGAATGTAATATGCTACACTACATAAGAACGTGTGTGTGTGTTCACCATTGTTTCAAGGTAGCAGACAGAGGTTCAGACTACCTATACTGACAGTTGATGTTGATATGCTATAAATGATGAAGATTAAGTATACGCTATGATATGATACATGGGAACCGTGCTACAAGGTAGTGTAAATAGAGAATAAAAAAGGGTCAATGGCTTCAGTAGCCTCGGGACATGTATGATCATCATCATCATCATTCTTATAATGCATGTGCACATACATTAATACTAGAACGATGTAGCAGCTGAATGCCAGTACCTACTGGGAAATGCCTAAACGATGAAAGTCCCTATAGATGTATGTGTGTGTTAATAAAAGAGGGTTGAGTGTTGGATGTAAATGTGAAAATGGACAGACGCAACCATGTACTTTACAATGTATGTAGACGCTAAATGTTTCTGCATAAGAGACATCCACAATAATTATGTATATATATGAAGCAGCTCGACAGATTCACTGGAAAAGGGTTTAGATAAGCAAATTTATTGGATTTGTCTTTATAAAATGGGGTAGGTATTAAATCAATTGTAAGACACAAATCTATAAGAGTTTTATATTTTATGCAAGTTTAAAATACTTCTCTTAAGTATGATGGAACGTTTTATTTAGAATCTTGTATCAGAGAAATGTGATAAAACTAGAACTTTTACTCATGTAAAACCTCTTGATAACCACTCCATTCCCTGAGAATTCCAGTGTTTAAATTCTGAGCAAATTCCAATTGATTTAGCTTCCAAGGGCCCTCCAACAGTCATACGGCTATATAACTAGAGATATATTTTATGTCAAATTCATACTAAATGTGACAGGAGCAAGAGAAGTTTTTATCAGGGGGATTATAGTAGCTGGAAAAGAGCAGTAAAATGAATGACGCAGTGGTGTAATGAGAACTACCACCGTGTTATCACATGGATAAACAGGCTTAACGTTTGAAGTATACCGAATAGTAATACCAATGTGTGGGACAAAATTATGTAAGCGTGTTATTTGATGATGCATTAAATTATATATAATTCTCAGCCACAGTTGCTCTGAGCAAGTAACAATTCTAAATTCCAATTTTGAGTCACTAATGTATATTTTGTCATTCAGACAAAGTTTATCGATCGCTTCCTCTGACTATGGACTAGTAAATGCGTTAAGATTTTTGCAGCTTGGATGACATTAGTTTACATGAGTTTATGCGATATTTTGTGATATGATTTTGCTAATAAACGTCTATGCAGAAATAGAATTTATATAATGAATGTCAACATCAAAGGACGACATTCATTCCATTACCTTGATTGCAACATTTACTATAATATGCATGTGTATACGTACACGCTGGAACACGCAAAATTTTGCCCCCTAAATAAAACCGTAGTATTAAATCTAGATACGAACACAAACCAATATTTTATAGCCTTTACAGTGACTACATCATTGGAACATTAATAATGTATCACAGTTAAAGTTTTAAGCTGATTGTGCTCACGAGCAACTGTTTTTTAGTGATTATAACAAAATTTATCGATTTTAAACGTTGGTTTTATTTCTAGCCATTATTACAGTTCATCTTTGTTTGCCATTTTGTCCCCTGCTTCCATGAGCTGATCTATAAAACTTCCTTTTGAGTATTCCATAATGAACTGACCATTCCAAAATTCCACACGTGAGCTAAAGGGCTCAGCTAAGGTTAGTTCATCAGAAGACTTTCCAATCCGGTTATAAAGAAGTGGCACAGAGCCCTCAATCATTTCTTCTGTGACTTGTACCCAGTCTTTGTTAAATGGAGATCTACATATTGTTCAATATTTATCATACAACATTCATTTACGTAATTCATTCATCTTGAAAACTATGCATTTTTAAATTGTACCCATCCTTCACAAATTTTGAAAATCCACTTAGGAAATTGCGTTCAAATTCTAAATTTTCCTCCCCCGTTGTCTCATTAAAGAAGGGTGTAACAAACAAGTACTGCAACTGGTCGTAATGTGAAGGTCCTAATGATAAATCATAAACAACTAATCATCTCCAATATGACATATTATGCATCTAAAAATAATCTCGCTGCAGGTAGCATATAATAATCATACCAAAAATATGTGAACTATTGTAACCGTAAAGTCCATGAATTGTTTGTTCCGAAACGTAATCAAACCAATATAAATATAATTCATTGTGTTTTCCCATTGTTTTGGCGGAATGGTGGAGTGGAACAAAGAAATGTCGGTCTGAGTATAGGTTAGTTAGATTACTGAAATGGTAGTCTTTGTCTACAAGAGGCAATGGGTCCTCAATTTTTGGAAAATAAAATTCTCTGACAGCATCCGATACCGAGCGCGGATCAACAGCAGATTTTTTGTAATACAAGGAAATTGGAGCTGCTCCGTTCCATTCCAAGTTGAATACTCTGCGCAGCATTCCGGTGTGACCAATGTCTATATGAATTGTAGCATTTTAAAATGATTTTTATCACAAAAACTGTTTGATTTTTTAAAAAATACATCATATTAATAAAGTGCTTTGTATTTACCCATTGCATGCAATAGTCCTTCATGTGAATTGACACCCATAATTACTGGAATATTCTTGGCCCAATATTCACCCCCAGCGAGAATGTTGTAGGGACTCCTTGATAAAAATCTCTCATGCTTACCACCAGCTTTTTCAACCGTAGGTCCAAATGGCACCAATGGATCTATGTACCACTCCTTTTATTTAAAAAAATGCATATGAAAGGATGAATTGATTTGATTTTCGTTAATGATTTCCATTATGAATGTATTAATTATATGTAACTTACAGCTAATCTAGGAAGCTTTTGAATAATTTTTACTGCATCAAGATTTGCGAGGCAAGTTTCCACAGTCGTATCATTTCCACATTTCAAGTGTTTGGCAAGCTTTTCTACCCTTTCATTTGGATCCTTCATGAGCACCCACGGTGAAATAGCAGTCCCACTTTGTATAACAGCGCGTATAAACATTCCTTTAAACAATGCATTAAGTAAGTACGTCCACAATTACTTTCACTCCTGCTAACTTAAATTTCATTTTTTAAACCCACCTTTTGAAAGTTCTGACAGCATGTGTAAATGTACAGAGACTGCACCCGCGTTCGATCCACCAAGTGTTACTTTGTCAGGGTCGCCTCCAAATGATTTGATATGTTGACGCACCCATTTCAAAAGAATTGATTGGTCATGTAACCTTCAACAAGTAATAAATTCAAACGTCCATAATACAAAAAGTACTAGAAATTCATTTTGTAATTTAATTCATTTCACCGTACCCCATATTCCCTTGAACGTTTCCACTTTCACCCTCCAAGCTCAGGAAGCCAAAAGGCCCCAAACGATAATTGAAAGTTACTACTACAATGTCATGGTCCATCAGTTTTGCAGCACCGTATTCATTTCCACTTTCCGATTGAAAATTTCCACCATGAACCCAAACTAAAACTGGCAGTAGAGGTTTCCGGCTATCGCAGAAATTGACAAAAAAATTTAGCTTTGTTTTGAGAGGAAGATTGGATAACCAATAAAAACACACATTAAATATTAGGAGTAGCGAATTCGCGAAAAGGCAATTTTCATTTCCGAGCACTCTCAGCTCATCCAAGATCCTCCTTCAACTTCATCCGGGTCATACCAGGGATCAGTTGAGGACAAAACACTTCCATATTCAGTTGCATCGCGAGCATCTGGCCCCCATGTTTCATCAAAAAGAGACGATGGCTACGATGTAAAAAATTATGTTGATTGTATAACTGAATTAAAATTACTACCCCTGCACATAATAATAATTATCAAGATGTGAACCTGGAATCGCAGCTCACCCAACAGGGGCTTTTGCAAATGGTATTCCCTAAACTCCGTGTAAGTTCTTTTTGGCATGAACTGAAGTTAGGGAAAGGCCAATTAACCGGTTCCCATTCGATAATGTGGCAAGTGTTTGATTCATTTTCATTTTGCAAAGTGAGAGCTGAAAAGGCGTTCAAAAATATCACCAATAAGTAAAGCTTCTCGTTATAAAACATTGTTTGTAATAAATGTGCAGATTTAAACACTAAATTGTTTGTAAAATTTCAAAAACTCTAGCCATACGT
>LJIJ01002226.1:0-29677 GCA_001718145.1 Orchesella cincta
TTGCATATAGTCATAATAATAAAAAGTGATATTTTTCCTACATTCCAAACTTGCTTGCTACCGTTAATTTATTTAAAGAAGTTAAAATTTACGAAACAAAACCATTTTTTATTTTTTTAAATGTACTGACGCGGTCTGTAATGTATTTTTGGATATGTATTGCATGTACGTGGCTCTGTGGGGTTTCCTTTCTTCATGAGAATTTTTCTGAATTATAAACATTCACATGCAAGCAAATCCACATTTCCGAAATTATACCTATCAACATGAATTGTTTTCAGATTGAGTAGTTGTGTTCTCCTGCTGTGATCAAGAATGAAAACTGTGTCTACATTGTTCATTTCTCCATTGTAGAAATATTTGCTCATTATCCAGCACAAATGTTTTACATATCATGCGTGAATTTAGGAAAGAGCTGAGAAAATTCAAGGTCATGGTCATAGTATAAATCCGATTTAACTCAGCGCATCACATTCACGTTCGTTTATTACAGCTCATTCCGTGAAGGACTTCTTCTACACGCGTTGAATAACCTGAGATAGAAATTAAAAGTGACAAAAAATCAAATGTAGCATCACATTATTCACTCCTTTTTAACATCAGGATACCATTCGCAAAGCCACATCATGCGTGATAATCCTGAGAAAGATTGAATATTACATGGGTACAATTATCAATACTTCACACACGACATGTTTGCCTTATTTTTTACACTGATTTGGCATCATATCATATGATGCAACGAAGATTGACACGGTAAACCAAATGATGATGATTCATATCACTTGAAAAATGTTTACTAAAGCCAATTACCGCAGTTGCATATCCAACCTTTGTTGAGCTACGCTCGTATAAGCAGGCTGCTGCTGCTTCAAGGTTGCTGTCTATCTTTATCAGCAGATTTTTAATTATGCATTTACATCTGTAAAAAAGATAATCTAAAAAGCATTGCGAAACAGCTTCACGTGTTGCATTCTTTCCTCACCGCTACCAAAGTCGGTCAGCAAGGGAAACCGGTTTACATTGATAACTACTGTGATTTTGAATCCAAGTTAAAATTTGTAAAATGAAGTTTCATCCTTTTTTAACATCAACGCTTCTAATTTTATTTTGTTTGGGTACAAATTTCTCCAACAAATGGAGCCAACATCCTTTTCTACATTGGAATGGGTTCGTATAGCCACCGAGTTCCACTTCAACCTTTGGCTGACGCCCTAGCCTCGAAAGGTCACAACATCACTTTTCTTTCCGGTTTCCCCGCAAAATCACCAATCCCATCATAACTGAATTCAACCCACCCAACTACTTAACTTCATGACAGAGCTGATGAAAGATGATGGATTTGATGTCTACAAACTCAGAAAAAATTCACAAATCCTCATAACCTGGTTTTCTTTGCCAACCTTGGGAGCCTTGGCGTGTGAGTGTTTATACACAGATCCCGTATTTTTTGAAGTGGATGAATACCTCACAATTTTGACATCGTTATCATGGACGCGCTGTCGAACGACTGCGCTTATGGAATGGCATATCATTTTAAAGCCAAGTTGATTTCCTTTAATACTGCAATTCAGTACCCGTGGGATATTGAGTCCCATAATGGGTTCCCTGACGAAACCTCTTCAATTCCTGACGGGATGATGCATTTCCCTACTAAAATGAACTTTTGGCAAAGAGCTGTCGCTGCGTTGGTTCCGTTAGTTTGGAAAGTATACAAGGAGAATTGGGCTTTCCCACATCTTGAAGATATGATGAAAAATGGTCTGGGTTTAGTGGAAGTTCCAAAATTTGTGGATATTGAAGCAAATACCAGTTTGGTGTTTATTAACAGTCACTGGTCAACCGAGTATCCTAGATCCTATCCACCCAATGTAATTCCATGCTTTTAAAATATAACATTCTAATAATTCAAAAAAATAATAATCATAATTTATAGGTAATTCCTGTGGGAGGCATTGCGGACATTCTAAGGGCAAACCTTTGCCAAAGGTAAGCTTATATTACTTATCTTTAATTTCGGGCTATTTTCGAATGAATGACAATCTGAATAATTTTATTATATTGTTTCATGACAGAATCTTGAAGACTTTATTAATAAGAGCAAGAATGGATTCATTTATGTCAGTTTTGGAACCGTGGGAGAGTTTACAAAATTCGATCCAGAAGTTCGCAAGCTTTTGTCAACACTCTTCATAAATTTCCAACATCCAGTTCATTTGGAAGTCAACATATCCCATTCAAGAGAAGCTTCCTAAAAATGTTCTGGTTGAGAAGTGGCTTCCACAAAAAGACATTTTAGGTTGGAATTTAATTTAAAGCTGCTTTTATACTAAATGAGCGCAATAGAAACTTAAAAATTTCGGCTTTTATCTTGCAGTTCATCCCAAAATTAGAATGTACATCACGCACGGAGGCGTTGGTGGAATATATGAGTCAATTCTGAGCAAAGTGCCTAATGATCTTGTTTCCCTATTTTCTTCTGCTGACAGGAATTCACGGGGAATACTCATTAATTATGGTGCAGAAAGCATAATGGGAATACAACTTGAGCTGAATTTCACTGAAAGGAAAGAGGAAGGTCACGGATGCTGTTGTGCGAAAATAGTTAGGTCTGAGTAGTCAGGGTATTTATCGTAGTTCAATACCTTGAGTGATTTAGCTAGCTTCAATCGGTACTCTGGACTTTATATTCTAAATTTTTTGTTTTCGATTTCAGTTTTTTATTAAAAAGGGATACGTGGATGAAAGTTTGCTAAAAATTGTTTAACTGATGCGGTGACCAATTAAAGGCGTCTTGATCACGGACTGTGTGGTGGAATTGAGTTTCTAGCTGAGTGAAACTCCGGACAGCCCTAGAATTTCTCGAGACACGCTCAGTTAACTACCTGGTCTAGTCATGTGGGTTGAGTCGATTCACTTATGGATGTTTGTGCTATGTCTAATGTGTTTTATGAGGTACAGCCTTATTTGTTCTGTCTCATATAGCATTGCAGCACAGTTTTTTACTTGTGCTACTATATATTTTGTTATGCTAAGTAGTCGTGCTCAAAAAAAGTATTCAAATGGAGGTAAGATAGAATAGTTTCTAATTTGGCTAAAGTACAGAGAGGAAATTAGGTAGTATGAAGATAGCATCTGTATCATGAGTGTTAGTCTTGATTACATTGCAACTTCATAGTGTAATTCAGAAATGTGAACTGATTATTAATTCCCCATTGAAATTAACATCGTGTAAAAGCTAATTTATTATTGAATGCAGGGCCCATATAATACGTAACAGCCTATTGAGTTTATCATGGACAGGGGAGAAAGTTTTAAGTTTTTTGAGTGATTGATTTTGCATATCAGTAGAATATTTGATTGCATCCTACTGCACCATAGTTGGAGTCTTTGATATAATGGTTGCTATGATTAAATTCATGCAGATTCCGCAATCAAAATAAACAAAAAAAATTATCATTTATCATAAGCAAACAGACATGTGTGAAGTAAATAGCGACCTTGGGTATAACAGAACGAGACTACACATGTAAATTTTTATTGGCATACTTTCCTTACCATTCACTTTTTTATAGTTGAGAACCTTGCAGTTATAGGTCATTCTTTTTAAATGACAATTCCAAAAGTAATCACATTCAAATTTTTAATTAATGTTGTTACATTAATTCCTGGTAATTCTCATCTTTCCCCCGAAATCTTCTAAATTAGTGAGATGAAGCTCGATACGTTAACCACCATCTCATTACTTTTTACAATAAGTTCCTTCAAAATTCTGGAGGTACAGTGTGCCAACATACTTTTCTACATGGGGTTTATCTTCGTACAGCCATCGTGTCCCACTTCAGCCTCTGATCGACGCCTTGGCTGACAGAGGTCATAATATTACCTTCCTCTCCGGCTTCCCACCTAAATCACCCAACCCAAAAGTCACCGAGTTCAATCCACCCAAACTTACAGCGTATATGAATCAGTTTATGGACTTTGATTTTGATGTCTTCAAATACAGAAAAAATTCAGAAATAATACTGACAGGTTGGCTAAACATGCCTCATTTGGCAGTAGAAATTAGCAAGAGTTTGTACGACGACCCTCTTATTCTGAAAGGATGAACATACCTCACATTGATTTTAAAATAAATTCTCTTTGATTCGCTCCTAGCGAATTGTGTTTATAGGAATGGTTCTAATCACTTAATGCGAATTGATATTCAATTTGGAACAGCAGGAGAGATATGCGCAACTGGCTTCTTGAGTCAGGAACATTATAGGTCCCTGCCGCAAGATGAGCACATCCTCTATCCCCGATTGGAATGGACTCATCATGTCACTCGCACAAACACTCAAAAACATTTTTGGAAAGAAAATGGTTTACGCATTAACGCAGCCACTTGTTATGCGAAGGTTTATGGCCGAGCTCTGGTTCTTTTCCCAAACAGTTAGGAAGAAATACACCAAAAAAAAAGGAATTGGGACTTAAAGGAATTTCTCTCAATTTGTCGATTTGATAAGAATAGCAGCTGTTGTATTCAGAGCACACTATGTTCTTTTGTAGAACAGACGCTGACTGGAACAATCAAAGCTATGTTCCAAAGGTCGTTACCCACCCATTATTATTCGCGGAATGTGAGAGGTAGAAGGCTTGGCATGGAAAAGGAACCATTACCTGATGAATAGTAAATCTTCCTATTATTTATTCTAAAAGTTGTTGTTAATATTTTTTTAATTAAATAATGTTTACAGAATCTACAAGATTTTATCAACAAAGGAAAAAATGGTTTCATTTACGTCAGCTTTGGAACAATTGCCGAGTTTACCAATTTGATCCTGATATTCGTCAAGCAATTATAAACGCAGTTTATAATTTCCCTGATATTCAATTTATTTGGAAATCTACATTTCCTATTCAAGAGAAACTGCGGGAACGTTATCGTTCAGAAATGGTTTCCACAAAAAGATATTTTGGCTATAACTCTTTCATAATGTTATTTTCATTGGAAATTTTATATTATTAATGACCATTCGCTCTTTTTTGGTAGCGCACGCACAAAAATCATAACTTTTATAACAACACGTTCGGATGCTTGAGGCAAGGGAATTTAGAATCGATTTGAGTAAAGTGCCCATGAATTTGCTTTCCCAGTGTTTGCTGAACAGGATTTTAACGCTGACATAATGGTAGAGAAAGGCTATGGAATCAAATTGGAACTTATAACTTTAAAAGAAGAAGAACTTACAGATGCTATTGAGAGAATGACTACTGATAAAAGGTATGTTGAGTCATAACAATTACAAGAAATAACGTGCATTTTATAGCTAACTGTTTTGTGATTCCAGTTATAAAACGAATGTGGAAAGGATTTCAAGATTATTCACAGATCGACCCATGAGTCCACTTGAAAATGCGGTGTGGTGGGTTGAATTTTTACTGAGAAATCCGGACAGCTCTGAATTCATTAGACCCTATAGTTCTACCCAGTCATGGTGGGTGAGGCGACAACTGGATGTTTGGGCATTTGTTTTTATAGTTGCCTTTTTTGTCATTTGTATTCCAATACTTATTCTATATTCCATTGTGAGACTTATGCTAAAAAGAGTTTTGAATTTGGGTAGGGTTGAGCGTGGTAGCAAGGTAAAACTAAATTGAAAATTTTTTACTTTTAAGATAGGTAGCCTGAAAATAAATTATCAAGTCGTACTGTTCCGTGAATAAATAACCTTCCTGAATATAGCAAAATATGACAGATTATCGAAATTTCGCGATATGGGGAAAAATCACGTGTTTTTACAAGACATTTTGATCACAAATGAAAACAGAAAAGAATACACGGTAATTCGATTTACAATGTTTATTGAGGAAGAGATTTTATTTCTCTAACTCGTAAATACGTATACATTGAACTACTAATAAAACATACCAATTTTATATATATATCTTGCACAAAACATTCCTTATTTGATAATTCATGAATCATTCATGTTGTTTTAAAGAGTAAGAAATTACATTTTTCTTCGCTCTGTTGATTGACATTTGCTTTACCAACTGAAAACCTGGAGAATACAAAGGGAACATTAGAGACAGTGCTTATCATTATTATTGTAAGAATGTAATTTTACTGTTGTCACTGGCGTACCGATGAAATGTTAAATTGGAAGGGGTCTCACTCTCGAACTTGATACATTGAGCAGTAATAATCAGTCTTAGAGCAGGGTTGAATCCGTCTCAAGGTAACTTTTTGCTTCCCTGAGTTCCTTAATTTGTAAATAGAAAGAAATAAAAATGAATTTAAGTAAACCATTCTTCAATAATTAATAAGAAGTAGTCAATAATTAAATGTATCTGAATTGTGCATAAAATTAATGATAACATCAGCTTTACGTGGTTGAGGTGCAGTTCAGGTTGTATAGTAGAGAGCGGTTAAGAGGTGAATGTTTAATGCAAACAAGAAAGTTCTCTTTTGCTTGAAATTGCTTCCATCTTTTTAATTCCGGTCAGTTCCACCGATTACAGCTTTCCAGTCTGGTATTTTAGTGTCTGAAACTACAATGTAGATTTTTAGTTATTAAGCGATTATTACACAAAAAATCTTAATAAAATCTTACAGCTTGATCTTACCACAACATTGCTTACGAAACCTAGAGCACTGGCACACTAAAATAACATCCCAAATTGAGGAGTCCAAAATTGGAATTTCAAGCTGTAATCCAATTAATTTGAAGAGGTACAGTGTCGGAATTAATTTCTTGACAATTCCGCCGAGCGAGCAAATCATCACGTCAGAAGACATCCTCACTAAATAAGAAGTTTAAACAGCTTGTCATCAACTGAAAAACAGATAGTAGTAGTAATATTCTAACTGATTCATTCGTCACAAAAACAATATCAACACAAGAACCTCTGCGTATTTCGTTGTGTATTGATATGGAAAGAAACGACAAAAAGAGAGTATACAAAAGTGCACCCGGTATAAGTTTTACACAACAAGCAGATGATTTGGATGCATTATAGGCATAAAGGGTGTTTCAGAATGTACCTTATATTTCATATCCGTCGTCTGGTCTATAGGCATATAATGTGCAGCTATGTATGTATACCATAGACTCGCACTAAACCTATTGCTACTGGGGTAGAAGCAGTAGCAACAGCTCAAACATTAGTGACCGTACTTTGCAAGACACAAAAGTAGTAGCATTGCTTACACACTTAAATGAATGCTTTTAAAGCTCAAGCACATAGCATGGAAAGTGTAACTTTATTTGTAAGTATATAGAGCGATGTAGCACTTGGTAAGAGAAACATTCTCGGGTTAGGATGGCCCCACTAGTTTCTCTTGGGTTAAAAATTTTAGTCATCATTTTTTCTTTATAAATTTTAAGAAGCAGTTTTATAGAGTAAAATATTGTGCGGAAGACAATTTTTGACAATCCTTCAATATTTCCAAAAAATGTACCCACATGGAGTTGCAGTTGGGTTTTTGTCCCAAGGAACCTCGTTTTTAGTCAAATTGAGCATTTGATATCACACAGTTTTTTTTATGCACCGCCGATAACGCCTTAGCTTGACAATAGTAGTTTTAATCTACAACTCATTGGCATCAGTTAGCTGCCTTCAGCTAAGCAGTTTGCGTGCCGAGACCGATTCTGTTGACGTTGGAAGTTGCAGAAAAACGAAAGTTCGCAATGGGACATTTTCGTAAAATGAGATATGTTTTATTATGGGTATCCTTTGGTGTGTAAAAATGGTTCCTGATCATTAACTTTTCTAGAAGCAACTTTACAGCGTTCTAGAAAAACGAAAAACTGAAATTTCAAACAAGGTCTTTTGAACTTTTACTATTTTCTGTAGTTTGCGACATCCACAGAATCGGTCTCGGCACGCATACTGCTTAGCTGAAGGCAGCTAACTGATGCCAATGAGTTGTAGATTAACTACTATTGTCAAGCTAAGCGGTATCGGTGCATAAAAAACTGTGTGATATCAAATGCTCAATTTTGACTGAAAAACGAGGTTCCTTGGACAAAAACCCAACTGCAACTCCATGTGGGTACATTTTTGAAATATTTGAAGAGTGCCATTGTCTTCCTCACAATATTTCACTCTATAAAACTGCTTTTAAAGAAAGAAATGAAAATCACTACACTGCAAACAGAAGTCAAGTCGCTGAAGAGGGAAATAGCGGATATAAAACAGGACATGGAGATGGGAATATACATTTCCAACAAACAAAATCTAGTGCTGAGTGGCATAGGAGAAGACAAAGATGAGATACTCAAAGAAAAAGTAGAACAGCTGCTTCAACACAATTTGGGACAGACAATATACATTGACACTGCTCATCGTCTTGGTGCTCCAAGGGACCCTAAAAAATCAAGACTAGTCAAAATCCGCCTTCGGAACATGTCAGACAGGAAACAAATAATGATACACAAGAAGAAGCTGGGACAAGTGTTTGTAAATGAAGATTTACCCCCGGGCATGAGGTCCTTGCAGTATACCCTTCGTCTGGCCGTTAAGAAAGCAAGGGAGGAAAATCGCAACGTTAATTACATAAATTGGTACAAAGGAACAATGGAAGTCGACGGAAAGCCATTTCAAGTGACAGATGGAAAGCTGATGCCAGTTCCTCAGTTTTAGGAACTCGGCCATCATGTACGAAAATATTTAGAATTGAAAATACTGTACTGGAACGTGGACGGTTTGATAAGCAATAGTTACGAAAAGATTCAGTATGTGATTTCTAGCAATGTGAATGTTTTTTGTCTCAGTGAAACATGGTGTGATATAGAAAGATTAGTAACACAAAACTGGTTTAGCGTTTTAAAGGAAAAGTTTAAATTGTATATAGTAAATCCTAAAAAGGAAAAGATAATGGGGCGTCACAAGGCTGGTCTGCTAATAGGAGTTGACACATGTTTAAAAAGTGACATCGACATTACAAATAATGAAAATGCTGCAATTCTCACTCTCAACAAAGAAAATGTGATAACCACAATTATGTTCGCATATTTTACACCAAACAGTTCAGCCGACCAGGAGTTTGAAAGTTTTTTGGATAATATAAACAAGAAGAATCCCAGCATAGTCATGGGGGACCTGAACGCTCGAGTAGGAGAATTAGCCATTTCAACGGAATCCAGATCAAGCAATGATAAAACTACGAACAATAGAGGAAATGCTCTTATAAATACAGTAAAGCAGTATATAATCTGTAACGGTTATTTGAACGGTGACAAAAGTGGGAATGCAACATTCGTTAACGCAAGAGGTTCGAGTGTTGTTGACTTATGTCTTGCTAGACAGGAGGAAGAGTCAAGCCTCAAAAGACTTGAAATCGAGAACTCACCATTCTCTCATCACTTTCCAGTTCTGCTGACAAATATCAAAGACTGTGATAAGGTCAAATTAGTAAAAACCAAACGAATCAAATGGGAGACCCACAAAGCATTACTTTACAAACAGAAGCTACACCAAGCCATGAGTGAAACCAAGAGTACATTTAACTATGATGAACTATGCAAATTAATCTACAAAGCAGCCAAGTTAGCAGGTCTAAAAACCGAAAGCACGATTGGAAGGAAAACACATTCATGTCCTTGGTCGGATGCGGAATTAATCAAGCTAAAATCAAGATACAGATATTGTGTAAATAAATTTAGAAAAACAAAAGCATTTGAGTTTTTCCTTCATTGTGATGCCAGAAAAGAAATGTTGGAAGCCAAAAACCAATTTTTAACGATCAGCGCGGAGAAAAGACAACAATATTTTCTTGGACTTCAGAACGATCTTAAAAACTGCTCAAATACAAAGTCATTCTGGAGCGCTGTTAACAAATATAGAAGCAAACAGGGAACAGGGACCAGTGGCACTGCCCAGATAAACATGAAAGATTGGGAAGCACATTTCAGCAATGTTTTTAAATCCGACTTGAACACAAAATCACAGAAAGAAACCAGTGATAAAATAGAGGATGACATTTTAGATACTGAGTTCAACATGTTTGAGCTTTCGCTTGCAATTAAAAAACTCTCCACACGGAAAGCCCCTGGTAGCGATGGAATTACAAACGAAGTGCTCAAAAATCTCACCAGGGAAGTCAAAATAGAACTGTTAGCACTATTCAATAACATTTTCAAAAATCCGACTACAATGCCAAACCTGTGGGGTGAAATTATTATCGTCCCAATCTACAAGAAAGGAGATTCCAGAAACCCCGCAAACTACCGCCCTATTTCATTGATAAACACAACAACCAAGTTATTTACAACACTATTGGTAAATAGATTGAATTACTGGTGCAAGAAACACGACAAAGTCACTGAATTTCAAGCAGGATTTAAAAAAGGGACCGGTTGTATAGACCAAGTGTTCGTTTTAAATAGTTTAATTCAGCATCAACTGAGATTCACGAAGGGAAAACTATACTGCCTGTTTGTCGACCTCAGCCAAGCTTTTGATTCGGTGGATCACAACCTACTCTGGAACAAGTTAGCGAAGTGTAAAGTTAGTACAGCATTCATCAGTGTGTTGAAATCATTATATTCAATGGCAAGGGCTCGCGTTAGAACTGACTGTGGTTTTTCAAATGACTTCAAAATTGAGAGATCAGTGTTGCAAGGTGAAAGTTTAAGCCCGAAGCTCTTTACTCTCTTCATTGATGACGTTATTGATGAAATTAACTCACTCGGATTGCCAGGAATTAAAATCAACAAATATGAAGTCCACATGCTGCTGTTTGCAGATGATATAGTTCTAATTGCAACAAACTGGAGAGAACTTCAGCTCAAGATAGACAAACTACGGGACTTTTTCACGAAAAATAATCTGAAGGTCAATCTCTCAAAAACTAAAGTTCTTGTTTTTCGCAAAGCTTTTCCAATGAAAAAATTTGTCATTAGATGGGGAAATGATGAAATAGAACAAGTTAAAAGCTATACGTACCTAGGTGTACCGCTGCACTATTCAGGCCGATTTAATTTAGCATGTGATCATTTTATTACTAAGAGTAAACAAGCTATCGCTTCAACAATGAGCGTCTTTTCGAAGGGAAAAATTAGTAATTTCGAGGTCCAACAACAAATATTTAACTCACTATGTAGGTCAGTGCTATTTTACTCAGTTGTTATTTGGGGTTGTGAAAAGTTAGAGGAGCTTGTTAACTTTCAGTTCTACTTTCTCCGAAAATTATTTTATCTCCCTAGTGAAATGCCAAGGTGGAAAATATTGCTGGAAACAAATGTTAAGCCCATCCAAATCAGTTTTTTAAATGTCCTTTTAAAGTTTCTACAAAGACTCAGGAACAGAAGCAAAGATTCTTTAATTTATGGATGTTTTGAAATGTTAATGAAGCTCAAATCGAAAATGGATCCCAACCGAAATTGGATCACACAAGTGAACACTACCTTCGAACAATGGGGAATAGCAAGTCTAGATAAAGAGCTAAATATTGTATCAACGCCAACTCAAATCAACAAAACAACATCGAACCAGTGGAACAAAAGTACAAATAATTTAGTCAAGACTATGAGTGAAAAAACGAGCGATGTCTACAGTAAACTTAAAACAAAAATAGGATGCGAATCTTATTTTAATAGTAACGTACCATTTAATTGTAAGCGATTAATATTCCAAATAAGATCTAACCTAAACTATGTAACCAATGCTGGAAAGTCGTGTAATCTTAAGGGGTGTAGAAGCAATAACTATAGCAACTGTGATCTATGTAATCTACATGATATGGAAGATGTTTTTCACATTCTTTTTGTATGCCCACACTACAGAGTAGGGCGGAAGACCTTTCTAGCAGATTTGAAACTGAATTCGGAAATTGTAAGCAGGGAAAACTTTTTGTCTTTTATAAACTTTAAGAAGCAGGGAAACCTAATTAATTTGTACAAATTCTGGAGCTACGCAATGAGAACTAGGAAATTTCTGTCAACATACTAAGTGTGACTTTTTAAACTAAACTAATACTACTTATTTTTACCTTTTATTACTTAACATGAAAATTGTAACATGAACGTATAATGTATGACCGTACATGATGGCAAAAATGGTCAATAAATCTATCTATCTATCTATTAACGTTGACTGAAACTCAACGGAATCCATCTAGTGGAAAACATGTTTTGGTTAGCGATGTAGGAAACTTCTCTTACGATACATTGATGAAGCTTTAGATATTGAAGCTGCACTCGTGACTTACTAGATATTTGCATAATTTATCGGCATGTGGGATCTCATGCTTGTATTGCAATGTGTTTTATTCAATTCTTAAATTTCTGAAACATATGTTATGAAAAATTATGTATTGTTGAATATAGAGGTGCTTAAAGGGCAGTTTGTAATGTTTACAATAACTTTATTACAATGGGGATGAGGAATTCATTGTTGTATTCGAGGGTTTGAGTTTTGTTTTGACATTGAAAGAACACGTTGCTGGAAAAAACAATAAACAAACCTCGATAAAATATATAAGAATTTTTAAGGTTAATTGTGTTTTACCACAGATTAAGTGTGTAGAATATTTTAGTATTATATATTATTAGTATATCAAATTTTAATAGTTATAAGTTACCCCTCCAGTTTTGAACTGGTAAACGTGGGTACCTCCTGTCTCCTTACTACTTATATTTTCTTGAGTAATTGAATGATTATATGATGTTTGTGTTACCTATTTGCTGTCTTGTGGTACAGGCAAAATTACGTTACTACCTGAATCATGAAGCTGGACCCAGCTGCAGGCCGCGTCAACACATACATCATTCGAGGCAGAATTTAATGCTGAATTTAATGGTGTTTAATGCTAAATGCAGATTCGTACTCTAAACATTAACATGTATTTTCCTAGGATTACTGCATTGGTAATAGAACCATTTCAATGTTAAGCAGACGTAAAAACGTATGAAGGTGTTCTCAAAACAGCCCATTTCATAAACACGAAATTAAGAATTTAAAACGAAATATACACCATTGTCAAAAAGGCAGCCCTACCCTGTCAAGCTATTATGTCAAACCACTTTCATATAGCCCGTATAGTTCCTCATGTATCGTGTAATAAAAGAATTCACAAAAAACTGTTCTTGTACGCTTAAATGAAATTCTGTAACTTCGGGAATATGCCAGATCTATTAGAAAATTTGTCACCGATCTTGGTAGTTCATGCGGCTTTGAATAGAAAATTGTATTCAATTATAGGAGCTGCAAAATTGTCCACAATTTTAGAAAATAAATCTGCGTTCTATGTCAGCGTAAGAATACTCAAGCTACTCTTTTCCTTCTCTGTAATTGTTTCAGCGTGTATTATTTTGAAATAATTGAAGACGGAAACTATCACGGTTATTTTTTAATTGGCACTTCCATCCAGATATATGAAAAGTCTCATTGTTAAACTTTGTGAAATTGACGTTCTAATTAAAACTAAGGCATGAATTGATACTACTTTTGCTCCTGATTAACGCTGAGTTTTTTTCCAACATGAGTTCGGTATGCACTGTTCAAGAAAAACTGAAGAATACACATGAATTATACATATAATATTTGATTGTTTAACAATAGTTTCGACTGTTTTTTCATTGCTGACGATGCACGATTCAAGGTATTTTTCTGTCAAAGTGAAACCGACTTTACGCTCACCAAACAATAAATAAAAAACCATATATCAACTAGTCTAGTAACAAGTATTTTTATTTGTTATTTCATTTGTTTCCATTTCATTCATTAAGCCCATGCAATCTGCTCGTTTTAACAAGAAATACCAACGTTTTAGGTTAATGTGAATAATTTATTTTTGCATTGGTGCACATAAAGGTTCCTTTACAAGTAAGCAAAAATTGAAAACTTCAAATTCCTCATCATGACTTCGCGTCGCGTCTTCTGTCGTCCGTCTGTCAACATGATAACTTTCAAACCGTTTGACATTTCGAAATTCTTTTTTCACCAATCGATAGATAAGGTCAAGACGGAGGATGAGGTTATAAATGGGTTATCTGGGATCACGGTAACAAGGTCAAATGCTAAGCGCAACTAAATTGAGAAGCGTCAAATATAGCTTGTGATACATCATTCAAAAGGTATTGCTGTGCTGATGATAAATGAGCATCGCAAATTTAAATCAGAAGTTTCGAACAGGGTCAAAAGTCACTATTAATGTTTCAAATGACCAACATTGCTTGTTATATACCATTCAAAAGACATTGTTGTGCTGACGATGAATATCACGGCCTTAGAAGCAGAAGGCTTTTACTTAAAACGTTGGGAATTACAGATTCCTCTTACAAGGTGTGTAGATGGACTACAGAACCCTTCTACTTATATTAGAGATCTCGTGCAGAATGGTACGAAGTTGTTGGTCAAGATAAAAGGACTTTTGTTCAGACTGCAAATGTAGAATCTCCTGAAAACCCCATATCAAACGGATGTTCGGCTGTTCAAAAGGGATTTATTGGAAACATTTCAAATCTTTATGCTACTCTACATGGCGTTTCTCCATACTTTGACTCAGTCTTTCTTCATATTGGTAAGAGAAAACATTTTGTCAGTTTCGTTAATAGTTTTTACAACCCTATATTTTTAACTCTAATTATTTAGGTAATTGGAATAAAAAATTGAAGTATGCACCTCCATCTGGCGTTTTGAGAAGTCATTTAAAATCTACTTCCAGCAAAAAACTCGAATTAATTTTAACATTTTGTTTAATACAAAAGATGAACACACACACATGAACTGGAATTAGACAAATGGATGGCAGCGGGTCCATTTCCAACTATGTTTGTGAGTACCTTGTTAATTCCGATTAATGATTACACCAGCATGAACGACAATAGCCGAACTGTGGAAGTAATACAACGGTTGTCGTCCAAGCTTACAATTGGCTGTAGGGTTTTTGTATATGAAGTGGAAAGCCGTACCTATTCTGCAGCAGCGAAAGTGGTCGAAACCTGCAATAAGATCAATGGTAGTGTGTATGTTCTAGTGACACGAATTCAGCTGCAGAAAAAAGACGTTGATTTTCGAGAATATACATTTCTATATGAAAACCTCATCAGGAAAGAGTTAAACAAAATGAAGGCAGTTGGTGATTTTATAAAACACCAAACATCCTGCGGCGATTGTAATTCTTTATCTGTACACAGACCTCAAATTCAAAGACGACGATAACAGTCCGACAAATTTTTGTAATGATTGAATATTGTACCACATGCAATTTGTAACAAAATGGAAATTGTTCTTAAAAATGCCATCAGTAATACAAAATATTCCGGTACCAGTGACTGGCTAAATTACCTTAATCCAGTTTCTGCTAACTCCTATGATGTTCATAAACTTTATGAACTATACCCTTACTTTGTTTGTCGGAAGTATCCAAGTGGCATTAATAATTGGACAGTGGACACGTGCATAAACTGGAAACAATCCCGTTCTGACATCAAAGCTAATTACTTTCTGAACAAATATGCTGGGGCAGTGTTTTGCACGGACCAAATTAGGCAGAATGTTTCACTAACCGCCAGTGAATACAAAATTATGCTGCAGTTCGTGATGAATACGTTCAGTTTAGCTGAAGTTGTTCTCAAAAATAACATTGCAGAATTTTTTGATGCGTGTAATTGGGTGGAAACCAAAAGCAATGTAATTTACAGAAATAAGAAAATTTTGCTACTACGGAATATCTCAAACCGTTAATGCTAATGTGAGTAGTGAAGAGAAATTTGTTCAGCTTGTTGACAAGTTAAAAAAACAGACTGAAGGCAATTCAAGGAATTCACTTTGTGCCTGCCTCCAACTGCACCCACGGTACATACACGGGTTTAGTATTCAATTTAAAAGTTTTATTAGCTGCAAAGAAAATACAAAACATCAAATTCCGTGTGCTCCTGGACTACAGCTGCTGCATGAACTATATTGAACATCTAGTATCCAACAATGCAGTCAACAAGAACGTTTTGGCCTTCCTGGACCAAATTGACTACATGATATATCATGAGAAACATCAGATTGAGAATTTAAACAATGAAAGAAACATGGGTTTTGTTTTGGATTCTCATCTTTATATAAAAAAAGCATTTAAAGAGTTATCATCCCATTTGCATTTTCGTGTTTCATTAACAGATTTTAACCCACCAAAAAATGGATTCTCAGATGCTTACTTCAAGACGGTATCCCACTTCATGCAGTCTGCAACCGCTAATGATTTAAGCTATTTTATTATTCAAGCCTTTTATGAGGAAACTGCAAAAAATGGGTGGTGGAAAATAAAAAACGTTTCCAACTTGGAAGATCCCTTAACATTTGCCGAAAAGGAAGCTGGTAAGCGAATCAGAAACAATGTTATAGCATTTTATACTTTACCAAATTTTACCTTTAAAATATTTACAGAAACAACAAACCAATTTATAAGGCGTCCTGACAGTCTCAAAGAAACTGTTTCTGGCTTGAATGAATATGTATGTCTGCTTCATTAGTTTGTGTAGTATTGACTCTTTCGATAGCCCTTTACTTTTATCTGAGAAGCAAAAAATTAAGACAATTTCAATCAAAAGAAGAGGTAAGGGAGTTCATTAATGGTAGGTCAAACGGCAACGGAGCAGTGATTACGGAAGCTTCTGGTGGACAAGCAGAGTATATGAATTTTAATTTAAAGTACAAGCAACATGTTTCAGACCTGCATTTTGGTAAATTGCTCTAAAACGTGTTTTAAAAGCGCTCTTTGTGAGATTAAAATCCTTTGTCATATTGGCGAGCATTCAAATATTGTTGGGTTCCTTGAAGCTTACACAAATGAAATACAAAAAGGTGAGAAATTTCAAATAAATATCCGGGCATAAACTTCAATTCGAATTCTAAATGAATTGGTTAAATTTGTCAGGTGATATGCACATTGCCACGGAGTTTTGTGCTAACGGATCCTTGGAAACGTTTTTAAGAAACAGGAACAACGTGGTTGCTTCTCTAGATGAACATTCTTTATTAACCGTACCAGAAAGAGAATTTGCTTTATTTGCGGAAGACCTATGCAGATTTTCAATGGAAATTGCAAGCGGAATGGAACATCCTGAAGAAAAGCATGTCGTTCATGGTGATCTAGCGGTTAGAAACGTGCTACTGGATGGGAAATACACATGCAAAATCGGTGACTTTGGACTCTCCTCGTAAGGCTGTATGACTATCAAAACATGTTAAATGTCAGGCATAGAGCCACTGGCCTTGGAAATGGTATCAGGAATGAGTCTCTGCACAAAATGGAGTTTACTTCGAAATCGGAAATGCGGAGTTATGGCGTGACAGTTTGGGAAATATTTAGTTTGGGTACGTATGACACATTTTATGTGATAATTGGAACCATTTTTTATTACTTTTTGCGTTTTACAGGCAAAATTCCGTATGACACCCTCAACTGGACCCTGGGGTTTTCGAATGAACTAAAAAATGGGTTGAGACTCGCCAAACCTGAATTCGCTACCGAGGATATGTAGAAACTAGTTTGCATATTTAAAACATGAAAAATCTTTGTAATGATGTCCCCTTTATTTGCAATTTTAAAATTTTAGTTATATGAAGTTGCTTGATTGCTGGAATTTGGATACTGCGCAACGACCCTCATTTACGGAAATGAAAGAGGTTTTCAAGGAACTGAACAAAACAGAGTATATGGTTCATGAAGAAGCGTAAACAAAGTGCTGCGTGGTGTAGGTAAAACGCAATTAAAAAGCTGAAACATGTTACATTAAGGAGTTTTCTAAGTTAGTGTTGGCTTGCACATAATTATATAGCTCATTATGTTTTACCTAGTAATACTATAGTATTTCTTTGAATATTGCACATATTTCTCACATGTTCTTAAAAGATTGCTATGATAAAATTGTATTTACACTTGTATATGGAGAGTTAGTATATAATGTACGAAATTTTCTACGTAAAGTATAAACATTTTATGCTACATTTCGGCCTACTTAATGATTAAGTTTTGATTAATTCAAGCTTTAATTATGCCAACTACATAACAATGTTCTCCTTATGGCGTTTTACTTTTTCATTACTACTTATTCATATGAATTTATATTGGCTATTTAAAAATATTTGGAAAACGCAAAATTGCCTTCCGCTGGTTATAATGACGGTAAATTTAGTACATGTGAATGAGACGTAACTTTTGATTTTTGTGACTTAAAGAATCTGGCAAAATGTATTCAACCGTGTAATATAGAGAAAATTAGTTCATTAGTGTCATACAATATTTCTGTGAATATTGTATTTATCAGATGGCATAGTGTCTTAATAATTAGTTGTAATTTTATTTACACTTATAAATGTATCATTTTATGCATAGTGTGCAATGCTCCTAAATTTATTATGTAATTCTGCTTATTATGGATTGGATAAAAACAATTATGGGTTGAACACCCGTAACTTGTATTGCATAGAAGGCTCAATTTAAAACATTTAAAATTAGTATGTAACAAATGCAACAATAATAAATGCTTTAAATGTTCATAAAACGTCCATTAAAAATTCTAAGAGGAAAAATCATTTAACCAAAAGCCATTTTAATTTTATTGTTATTTTGCATAAACATATGTTACAGTCACACTATTGTCATTTTCGAAAGTAGAAAGTGTCACTGCTTGGAGTTTCAAGAACTAGCTGTCAGGGTTACTTGCACACAAGAGTTGAATATTGTAGTGCTTTTCTACTGATAACTGCCAATGTAGTAGTGTCTATGAACACCGTTATTGAAGTAAAAATTAAAGATAAAAACCGTCTGAAAGAATACTTCTGGACAAAAAAGACAATTTCCTTTTTTGAAAATGAGACTCAAATATCAATGTTTGAAATGTGATAGCATTTAAAAAAGAAGTTATCGAAAAAAGAGCTGCATACGCAATAATGAGGAGGAATCAGCCTCCCCATCCAACGGAACACAAAAAAAATTTGAGACGCCCAGATAGTAATGAAGCCCCAAATCAAAAGACAAATGGAAACTGCTTTTGAAAATAATTCGGTGACAAATTCTCCTGCTGTCGCCAACAAAGTCAATGTAACCAAGTAATCCCTACTGCCATTCAAAAATTCAACCTGGATCGTATTTTTAGTGGCATTAATGATGTCCTACGCATAAAATGGTGCTGATTCCAGCCAATAATGTACCGTTGAAAGTTCGATCCATGTTGGCTGTCAAACTAAACTTTTGTTAAAAAAGAGGGCAAATTTGCAGGTCTTTTCTCCTTCAAAGCATGGTACAGCCAACAATGAAATTAGACGCACCAATATTTTTATAAGAAAGGGCACAAAAGCTGAGTATGTGACGTGAAAATCAATTATAGATGTGGATACATAAAATTCGAAGACAAAATTGTCAAAAATACTGAATAGCGGCGTTTAGCAAGGCTTCATCACAGAGTGAAACACATTGTTCGGAAAATGTGCTTTAGCAGCTCTACATAAACCTATCCAAAGAAACCCTCTTGTGTAAATCGTATTCTGTCGATTGGCCTTCAAATAGCCCCAGTATAGTTTTCTTAACTTGCCCTTTGGCCAAAATATATATAAATCTTTTGCACAGCTATACACTGTCTATTGATATACAATAAAAGTGGATTGGTCGTTGACGCAAAGTTTTTTTCTTGTTAAAAACATTTGTTCTCACTGAAATGTATTAGATATTGTTCATTTTAAATCTGTGATTTTGAATTGCTATAAGTCTGATTTTGTTCCCTCGATTTTGACCCTCTTCAAAATCTGTGTAAAATCTGTGTAAAGTACACGTCAAAGGAATACTTTCCAGATTATGATTGTAAGGTAATGTAAGGACGGATTAAGGTTAAAGTATTTTGTTTCATATTTATAGACGAGATCTGGTGGAAGAAGGAAGCGTCAAGTTGCCTATGCTATGCTAGGTACCCACGCTAGGGACATACGTATTATACAAATTACAACTTGGGTATTTAAATTATAAAATATGTTAAGCTAGAAGGTAATTACGATAAATATTTGTTTTTGGGGTCATCAAATAGTGATACAAGCTGAGTTGCATACTCGTCTGTGTATGACATTTTTTGCTGCTTTGCATTCCTTGTATAACATGTATACACATATTCATGTTCAAGCATTGCGGCAAAGACAATTTACGTTTTAAAAGTATAGAAATGTCAGTATATAAATTTAGAGCTAAGAAATATAGTAAAATCTAGATTTTTTGTTTTGCTAACCAGGCTAACTTTTGGTTGAGGTTAGTTAAAAGAAAAGAGGAATCGTACTGTTTTGTGATAATAAAGACAACTTCAATATACAACCATAAAAACTGATACTGGCACGTTTTCTCCCATTTAAACAGTTGACTTTCATAACTTTTACCCTAACTCTAAAGGGGCCGTCCATTTCAAACATTACGGTGTAATGGTGGTGGGTGGATCCGAGGGAAGCGTTACGGAGCGTGACAGGGGTGAGGGGTGGGTAGAGTCAGCGTGACGGTTTGATAAACCTGCAAATTTACTAATCAGCGCAGTGTCATAAATTAGTCCTCACTCGGTTCACCATTTTCGATTCGCCCATACTTTACTGAAACTCTCGAATATCATATAGTTTCGAATGATTTTTAAATGTTTCTTGTGGTAATTAAATAATCTGCATTGATAGAAAAATTTCATGTCAAATGGGGAAGTAATTCATTTCTTTGCATAGCGCAAATGTCAACTAATTATTTGATGTTTATCTTTTTATTGTAAATTTTAACGTTTGTGTATTGAAAGCGATGCCGGCTTACTTTATGTTAATACCTAATGTTATGTAAATACCTCGGTTAGTTTTATGTGGCTATGTCTATTCTCAATTGAATTTATTTGATGTCCAAACTCCAATAGAATGTCACAGAAATTTAGCAGTCGTTTTAAGGTCTGTCCCGGAATAGAAAGATAAATTTTAATTTTCCTTTAATTTCCGGGTTTGGAGTCGTATACTTATGCAATAATAATTGATTCTGTCGTTAAATATCATGTATGCAATGTACTGTTTAGGAAACCTACATAGGTTTAGGACAAATATCTTCAGGTATAGTATAAGTTCATATATACGTATATGGAACATCATAGCGTTACGTGACGGAAGGGGTGGGTTGGTTCAGGCTGCCCACAAGCGTAACAAGGGTGAGTAGGTGCCCTGAAAATTGCCAATTTCAACGTTATGTTTGAAATGGACGGCCCCAAAGAGGAATAATTAATCTGAGGTGAAACTCATGAAGTTCTCTGGTACTTTGGCAAGTCATTCATGTTAGCAAGTAATGAACGTGTAGAACAGGATTTTTTAGCGTAATTTGTGAATGGTAAACCTTTAAGTTTGAAAATCACAAAGAATGACTTATAGAAACACTTAAGAAGTACTGATAATATGACAGTTTATGCATTTCTAAATCGCTCATTACTGAAACAGTTCTAAGGTAAGGCTTCAGCAAAGGTAAATACTGGAATACCTCAAAAAGTTTCTGAAGTTGACCTTTTATACCTGTAGGTTGTAAATTAATTGTTCGAATAATTGGAAACTGTCGACCTCAATATGCTTAGTAGTCAACAAGATTTAAACACACTTGTAAGTGCTCTATAGACCCCTCATCATATGCTTGTTTGCTCCCAACAAACAATGTAGTCTTTTTGGAATATATCCTTGATGGTGGTACTTGAAACTATCTGCATAGCTTTGGTGAAAGAAGGAACTCAAGGTGATCCTCTTGCACTTCGAACGTCATGTACTCTTGCTTGCCGCCTACAGTCACAAACATAAGTTTCACTGCTTCTCCAAAACGAATCATAAAGTTTCTCTGCTAATCCATCAAGTGAGCAATCTTTGCTGCGGCTACTGCACATTCACATGCCTTACCTCATAATTAACGTAACTTTTTTTGCTTCAACTGAGGTTGCTTTAGCAAAGATTAGTTAAATTGGTGCTTAGCTTTTTGACGACCAGATTTAAAGGTCAATTGATCAAACCCTAAATTTTGTGATAAAATTTATTCAAGTTCATCCGCCTCCAGTAATTTTGACAATTGTAGTAATGTACGCTGAATCTTTGTTAACAAAATCGATAGAAAAAGTTATACTTCCAAAGATAGATAAATTAGTGTTAAGAGTTGTATTAAAAGACACGAATGGAAGAACGTCATCTACAACCCCATTAATTTCCACAGAATCACTGAATGTGCTGGGTATCTTTAGTGTGATGGTATCACTGCTATGAAACAAAAGATGTGGTTTAGATTTGTTTTTCTTCAGGCTATTTAGCCCTAACGTAACTCTATTCCAATAAAATTTACCGTTGTCATTTTCTCAGGATACGTATAATGTCGGACCTCTCCGGTATGTGTCGATTTATTAAGATCACTTTCAGTTCCTCGAATAAGCGGATGACTAAATACAGCCCCCTTGAAACATTTTTCATGATCTCCCTCAGCATTTATGACATCATTTTTTTAATTTAATTTTACCCTGATCTTTCTTTCTATTGTAGTAATAGGGGGTCTGCAAATAGGTTCCACCAAAAGATTATATGCATGAATGAGCGAGAGTAGGGTGGAAATTCCGTAAGTTCAAGTCCAATGGTTTCCAGATTTGGTTTTGAAAATAATGTTATCATTACAATATGAATTTAAATGATTTTCCGGTTTAAGTTCTTTATTCAATATCTCAATAAGTTGAAAGTATATATATGAGAAAAGATCTTCGGGGTTTTTAATTCCCAGTCTGCAACATCTGCAGTATAAACACTGAAACATCGGACAAATAATTTGCTTTCTCAAATTGTACATTATCAGCACACAGTGGGGTGCTTAACCTTCAAGTTTCATGAAATGCGAGATTGGGCTACTGTTGACTAAATGGATGAGGATGATGATTATGAGATGATGAGTTTCGAGCTTTAAGTACAGCCAAGACATGGCTTCATTAACACTCATCTCCTCAACCTTTACTTATAATTTGGTAACTCAGAATCCGTCCTATACTCCAGGGTTTGGTGCAATGATTGGGAAGACGCCAACTCGGATCAAGAGACACTTTCGAATTGAAAGCGGAATGAAATCATGAAAAATTAACAAAACACACACTCACGAGATCTCAGATTGTCTAACACACAATCTACCTTTTATTTATACTTTGAGTTGGCAAACGTAAATTTCAAATATTGCAAGTCACAACAAAGTTCACTTTTAGGAAAAGGATAGGAAAGTAAATAACAACTTTTCAGTTCACTTGAAATGAAAGTTTAAATAATAATATAATTCTCGCTTAACCAAGATTCTCAATCCTCACGCTGAATGCTCTACAGGAAGAATGGTATAAGGGTCAGGTAATAAGTAACCGGACTGGACTAAATTGTCCATAGATTTAAAACAATAATTCACAGCGAGTTGTTGTATGTGTCACCCGAAAGCCAATTTGGGGTGAAATAAAACCCAGTCAAAATTTCATCGAAAACGTATTCCTACATTTAGAACCATTGGTTTGCGTAAAGCGTGTTAAAAATCCGTTTTTAACTGCGATTTTTAGGGTATTGAGCATGCCAAAAGCCGTATAAAGCGAGTTCTGTTGCGATCACCGTTTGGTACATAATTTCAAGCATGCGAAGTTGTCTACGAATAGGTATTACTTTGTCCGGACACTTCAGTCTACTTCTTGTGATAAGCTGCATAAAAAAGCCTGATTTTGCCATTTTGGCAAATTTCGTTTAAACAAAAAATTGAAAAAATCAACTTTTTTTAGCGGCCACATTTTCCGAAGAATTTAACAAATTTTGTTATGGGTATACGTAATTGACCAAGCCCTACTACTATCACGCCATTTTTTTAAAAGTTTTGCAGCAACATTTAAAATATGGTTCAAGAATTGAAAACTACCTTGGAATAACTAATAAAAACCTTGGCTTTAGTTCATTCGGGAACAATGATATTAGGATTTGGTTTTCCATCGGGCTTCTCCGTAATCAAATGGACTTTCAAATAATACCAGTCTTGTCTCATGGTGATGTCTCGTGTCAAAACTACAGCCAATTTCTTCCAGTACGGCTACTTATTACCTGTTCCTTACCTAATGTATACCTTTTGTTATTCTTTTCCAAGAATGTCTAATGCATAGAGCCATAAGCCGGTTTTCAAATCTCTGCTCCCTTACCTGCGCTACTTCCCTCTGCCCCAAGTCCCACTAACTTGATACCATCTGGTGGTAAATCGTTTTGATTCACTTTAATAGCACCTCCTCCTGACAAGATTTTTATTTGAAATTTAAAAAAATCCTGGTTATGTAACAAATGGTTTTCTAATGCTTATAGATAAAATAGGGTCTTCACATATATGGAACGGTTCGAGTTTTCAATGATATAAGCGGACTTAAACCCTACTGATAACTTGTGTTGAGGTGGTTTTAATTACTCAACATATAAAACCAAGACAAAGTTTTATAAACCTAGCAAATAGTTGACTTGTTGTTTCAATAAAATGAACAATGCAGAATTTTTAAACTGAGTACTAGAAGAAGTATTTTTTATTCCAAAGCAGCCTTTTGCATGCCCTTGGATTTTTTCCGAGGGGTAATGATGTACATTTACACCTACCATTGATTCAGAGTAGCGAAGAAGATTCTGGCTATAAAACCAGTTTGCATGCTTCAAGTTTTTTCCCTTGCAAGTCATTTTTCAGTTATTGGTCGAATGCTTTAGAAAGACTTGCCGTAAGCACCCACCTAGTAATGAGTTGTTTATTGTTTAGAAAAATTGCTAATTACTTACATATAAACTACTTACTTTAGATGAAATATTGATAGAAGCGTGGTTCTATGTGTAACATGATTCATGCCTTTTTAAGTTATTTTGTATTCATTCATGTGTGGTGCATTGGAGGTTGAAGATGAAATCGGTTTTGGTATTTAAGAAACCTGGTGTATAAAAATGATTGTTTCAAATAAAATCATGACATGATAATGTAATATATTAAGAACAGAACTTTTTTGTTTAATGTATATGATTAACCCGGTTTTCGTTAGGGTTGAAATTGTAGTCGTTGAAAAAGAAGTTGCACACTTCGGAGTTGTCCTCATTGACGTTGTACTCGTTGGAATTGTTGTCGTCGTTTAAGTAGAAGTATTTAGGTAGAAGTCGGTTATGTTGGAGTAGTATTTGTGCTCTTTGGAGTAGAAGTGGTGTTTACTGTTTAATGTTATCGATGATTGGGTTGTTGTAGTAAACGTATCTACTCTTTTTCAGCATCGGACTTAGGTACGAAAAGTTCCCTCAATTTGATTTGTAATTCTTCTGTCTTGAAAAACAGGTAAAGTCGTTAGACAATTGGATGCAATGTTTGGAACTTGTCGCTCCGATTGCGCCCAGTAGCATTGATATTGCAATAGTAGGAGAGCTTTGCCTTCCCATTATTGATCGGTTTGAAAATATTAGTGGCAGTTAAAATTTAAATCTTTTTGGTTAACTTGGTTACTTAAAAACTTGATGTGGTTAAGTTTTGATGTGAATATTATTGGAAAACGTTTTTGGGGAAAAATATATTTGTAAAAAAATCAGCTTTCGGAATTTTACTTTATGTTGTTGGCTTTCCCAATGTTGGCTGGATTGAGCGGAATGCAGTATAAACCAGTTTGCCATTTACGTTTTATATACGTCTCAAAGTTTATTCATTAATTACATGTATATTGCATGCATTACTCCCGAATTACCCATGTTTTAAAAAGATGAGATGATTGAAAGCAAAGAAGAGCTTCTAAATGTCTTGTGTGTATAAAAAAATCAAGCCATCAGAAGGACGATTTTCATCCATTTTAGGAGTAAAGGTCTGACGAGTGGTTTTCACAACACTTACATCCAGTGCCGTACATGGATTCGGCACTGGAAGCGCTAGCGGGGAACGGTTTTTTCACTAGATGCGGAAAGAGGGTTTCTGGCAGTTGGAATTCCATGAAGTGAGCAGAAAGTTTATGGCCTTTGTATGTTTGCTCGGTATCAATTAATGGAATGTGTTTCCATTCGGATTTTGTAATAGCAGTGCAATTTTTCAACGAGAAATGGAAGAAATGCGCCCTATTGTATGGGGTTTGTGCAGTCTACCTAGACGATATAATAGGATTTGGTGTAACTTTCGAGGAATTCTTGAGAAACCTTGAGGAAACGCTTGGTAGATGCATCAAATGTCTTTTTGGTCATAATGAGATAGATTGCCTCGGTCATAGAGTTGGGAAGAATGGTATAAAACCAGACCCAAAAAAGATGATGGCTATTCAAGACAATCAAATCCCATCAACGGTAAGACACCATTTACATCAACAATGAGCACCATGTTAAGGTAGCACCATACAATATGAGGTTTAGTAAACCCACATAAGAAAATGATACTATGGGTTAAAGGTAAAATGACTCCATCACGGCTGTGAATACTTTAAGATTTAGCTAAAATAATATTCAAAACCTTAAAAGGATTTAGTTATATTTCCACAATAAATACCAAACACAAGCACGAGAGAAGAGTCAGTCAGTAAAAAAATCAAAGGTGGTAAGTCCAGGCTTAGAAGACGGAATTTCAAAAGCTTTAAAACAGTTTTTGTGTAATATAAAAAATGAGGTGGAGAAACGTCTACCACCAAAATGCAAGAATATGTTCATGGTCCTGGAATTCAGAATTTTTAGGAGACTACCAACATTTTTGGGAGACAAACTGTTCCACAAGGTGACTGAAGCTGCAAAGCAAGTGGTAGCTGTGTGGTCGCAAATAAGAGGACGTGTTTACGAACTTGTGTAAGATACAAGGGCACCAGGAAGAGATACAAACCGCCTGAACGTGGAAATAATTAATTAATGTCAGCGTCTTCAAAATGAAGCCGATCAATTTCGGACATTAATTAAACACAATTTAGACAACCACCTAACGATTTATTTCAGATACGAAATAATCACATGTTTAAATGGTTAGCTAATTGCAAAGTGGAAGAGAGCAAAATTAAATGTCGCGTGTTCCCAAATCCGGATGTGCTTTCTCGAGATGAAAACCCATTAGAAATTAATCATGACAAGGTTATAAATAACCCAAAAACCCCAAAATGAACGACAATAGTTATGAAGTTAAAAGCATAAACGGTCAACAAACCCACAGAAACAAGTAATGGTAGCCATGTTTTACAGATACGTCCTGAAGACGAGCCGCAACGTAACTTAGACATTGCGGAAAACCCGAAACGACTTCCGGGACCCTAACGTTAAAATCGCGAGCAGCAATAGCAGAAGAAAGGAGATCAACAAGGATAAACTTAAAGGATCAAGAAACTGTTAGGTGTAACTGCACCAGGGTTTCCCTTATTGGAGATAGCCATTCAGCAGTTTTACTTCAGCAGTTCTAGTGGTTAATACATATATACCGCATTAAGCAAATGCTTTGTTATTTGCGGCTTCTCAGCAAACGACGAGCTCTCAAATACACGTCTTGTGCATTTGTAGTGCAACGATAAAATGGAAGAATAGTTCGTAACAGTTTAAAAAACATTTATTAGCCAGTTTTGTTGTGGTACAAATTGTAAAATAAGCTAATACGGTATTTGCTACGAAGCAAGTTCCACGTATTGTATAATTCATACCACTGTAATGATTATTTTACATTTGAATTTAAAAACGAATAAATGGCACTTAAATTGGATTTTCTGTCATAATCATAATATTTTAAAGCCAAAAACCTTGTTCTTGATTAATTCTAGTAGCCCTCTCTCATGTTTAGTTAAATAAAGTTCTCGAGCGGGGAGGAATCCCATTTTGTTTACTCGGATTGGAAACTCTCCATGCTCTTCTTGCCTTAACAAATAATAAAATAAAATATGACGGTACCAGGCATTTACAATATTAATTGTTGCAACTTGGGAATCAAATTTATAATAATAAATATATAAATGTAAAGGCGTCCATCGTCAAACTTATCTTTTTAAATTGACGTTTGTCTGGCTCTACAAGTAAAAAGGTCTCTCTATATTCAATTTCCGCAGAGCAATTTATCCGCTCTTAGATTTACACAATCTCGAGGCTCGTATGAACTAGAGTGTGAATTAAAATGTATATGGTAAAAGCATTTTGAGCAGTTACGTTAAAAGATGTACTTTAATGATTGAAAAAGTTATGAAAACTGCAAGCTCGTTTTATCCTAAAACAAGACGTAAATAATGAATGTATTTGGGCAGAAGCCATTCTAGTTTGTTACATATGTCATCAGTAATACATTCATATTTACGCTTGTTTAGGATAAAACGAGCTGCAGTTTTCATAACTTTTTCAATCATTAAAGTACATTCTTTACGTAACTTGTCAAAATGCTTTTACCATATACATTTATAAGCACAGTCTAGTTTACCGAGGAGAGTGTAAATCTAAGAGGGAATAAATTGCTCTGGGAAAATGATTGAGAGACCTTTTTACTTGTAGAGCAGACAACGTCAATTTAAAAAGATAAGTTGACGATGAACGCCTTTACCTTATATAATTTTATTATTATAGATTTTGATTCCAAGTTGCAACAATTAATATTGGTAAATGGCCTGGTACCGTCATATTTTAATTTATTATTTGTTAAGGCAGAGAGCAGGAGAGTTTCCAATCCGAGTAAACAAAATGGGAATCCTCCCCGCTCGAGAACTTTATTTAACTAAACATGAGAGAGGGCTACTAGAATTAATCAAGAACAAGGTTTTTGGCTTTAAAAATATTATGATTATGACAAGAAAATCCAATTTAAGTGCCATTTATTCGTTTTAAATTCAAAATGTAAATAATCATTACAGTGGTATGAATTATACAATACGTGGAACTTGCTTCGTAGCAAATACCGTATTAGCTTATTTACATTTGTACACAACAAACTGGTAATAAATGTTTTTTAAACTGTTACGAAACTATTCTTCCATTTTATCGTTGCATACAAATGCACAGACGTGTATTGAGAGTCGTCGTTTGCTGAGAAGCCGCAAATAACAAAGCAATTTGCTTTAATGCGTATATATGTATTAACCACTAAGAACTGCTGAGTAAACTGCTGAATGCTATCTCAATAGGGAAACCCTGGTGCAGTTACCCTAACATTTCTTGATCGTTTAAGTTTATCCTTGTTGATCTCCTTTCTTCGACTATTGCTGCCGCGATTTTAACGTTAGGGTCCGGGCGGAAGTCGTTTCGGTTTTCCGCAATGTCTAAGTTACGTTGCGGCTCGTCTTCAGGAGTTATCTGTAAAACATGCTACTTATTGTTCTGTGGTTTGTTGACCGTTTATGCTTTTAACTTCATAACTATTGTCGTTCATTTTGGGTTTTTGGTTATTTATAACCTTGTCATGAATTAATTTCTAATGGTTTTTCAATCTCGAGAAAGCACATCCGGAATTTGGAAACGCGACATTTAATTTGCTCTCTTCCCACTTTCATTAGCTAACCATTTAAACATGTGATTATTTCTATCTGAAATAAATCGTTAGGTGGTTGTCTAAATTGTGTTTAATTAATGTCCGAAAATTGATCCTTCATTTGAAGAGCGCTGACATTAATTAATTATTTTCCACGTTCAGGCGTTTGTAATCTCTTACCTGGTGCCCTTGTATGCTTACAGCAAGTTCGTAAACACGTCCTCTATTTGCGACCACACAGCTACCGACTTGGCTTTGGCAGTTCAGTCAGCT
>LJIJ01002227.1:0-29666 GCA_001718145.1 Orchesella cincta
GACAGATATTCAATTATCAGTTTATAATTGTCTTGTCCTTTTAGCCAAATATTAAATAGGTGATTGTGTTTCATGCATAGTGCATATCTCTGGTTTCCCACTGTTAGACAACCCAAACAGAGCACTGACGCTATTGGTTATGCAATCATGCTTATGGGTTTTTTAGTCGAGGGCCCCTGCATAAAATTGTGCCTGAGAATGATAAAGCTAGTATTTTGCTGTGTATTCCACACTCATCAGCTGGCCTTTGCACTCTTATAATACATTTTCACCTGGATGTTTTATTTTCAGATGATGCAATGATTTCATTAATTCTAATCATAATGAAATTTAATTTAAGGTTGAGGTTTAAGTTTCATGCAAGCACCGCATTATGCATTTCCTTACTTTGGAATTTCTCTAGCCAAGACAGAAGTTGCAAATACAAAAGTGACGAAACTGGATGTATACCTTCTTGAGTTGTATATCGAAAATTTAGCTGGTTAAACTTTTCATGAGTAGTCTTTATCGCATACGCAGTCATCCGATACTTTATATAGATGGAGATTACACTTTTCACATGTACATAAACTGGTTCTATGCTGTTAGGTATATTCTTTCATCCTTGTTTTGAGTTTTGTCATCTTAAGTGTCCTTTTAAATTTGAACTTTAAACTAGCATATGTCAAAGATGCAGTTTTGTAATCGTACAAATCCAGAAGCCTGGCGTGGCTCGTACCAGCTTCCCAAGCAGTAACCGTGTGAAAGAAGTTGGAATATTTGTATTGGAAGCGAAAACTCCTTCCTTCAATAATGACCAGGTGAATTGGTGGAAGCCACTCAGAATTATTGCAAAACTGAGTGAAATAATTGGAAAAGATGACTCGGGCAAGGAACACTGTGGCTAATATATGTGCCCATTTCCAGTGGGAACCCAACCAATTGCTCCAGCAGTTAGCAATAATGATTTCATGGACGGTTACTGGAAGAGATGAGCGGATTCGTGTGGGGGGAAAAAAAAGGATTGTTTCAGCTCACATCTTGAAGGAGCACTTTGACCAGATCACGGAGAAGGGGTTACTATCACAATCCCATTCACCACAAGAAGCATTGCCCATCGTTCCTATTCCACGCGTTGCTGAGTGTACTCGGATTGAGAGTGCCTGTTGGGAATTCATCATGGTCGCATTACCAAAAGCATATTGTGAGGATTTGGATGTCAAAATTTGCGAACAAGTATATCAGTTTTTTGGTTACGAAAAAATTGATAAAACGGAATGAAGGTGACACAAAAGCCATCCGGTTCGAGATGGGAGGCATGCCATTACATCAACTTCGCAGAAGCCGCAAGGAAATCAGTGCCGCTCGATCGGAAATGTAAACTTCAACGTTCTCACAAAGTGTACGATAGCGTGACGATGTCTCCTCGGATATTTCCATTCTTGGGATTGGTGGCTGCAAAATCTTGACACGTTTTTTCCTTGTATTGGTAAGCGGTAGCTCCTCTTAATCTCAAATGAAACCTGCAATACTACCAGTAGCTTAATCAAAATATATTCATATCTATATTAACTTACCTTTGTCTGTAGCTCAAAGCTCGGTTTGAAGGAGCTGCTGCAACAGTGCATGTTTGGTCGGCTCAAGTTAAAGGATGTCTCAGAGAAGAGGAGCCATCATCATCAGGGCTTTGTTGGCAGTATCTTTACACGTTCCAAATATCTCTTGCTGTCAAATCCCTCCAAGGTGACTGTGGACTGTTATAGCAGCAAATAACGTACGGAGGTTCAGACCTCTTCAAGATAATTCTGCCAAAAATGGTTCTTCCGAAGCCGAAGAGAAACGCATGCGTTCGACATTACTGCAACCTTGGATTTGTTCTTTTTATCCGAAAACTTGGATGAGGCGAGAACGAACATCCTCGATGAAGTCAAGCGCGAGATTGGTCAAGTTTTTAAATCGCTGAGTGTAAGGGAAAATTATATTTTTAAAAGTTTCTGCGCTTTTACAAAACCTAACGGGAGTTATTGCCATTACTTTCTGTAGGAAAGGCAAGGTGCTTATTATGGGAATCAGAGGTTACCAGAAACTAGTCGTTGATGATGTGAATGCCGCAATGGATGTTGGTTACCGCCATGGCCAATGCTGATTGATTACCCGCATTTTACTTGACACATACATACTACTCTTCCACTATTTAGTATGTGGCCTATTTGCTATCTGAAATTTTTGATTCAGAATTTTTCGCTTAATTTTTTTCGTATTTTTTCCATTGTATTTTATGCCCATTAAAGCCTTTTTTCAAGTTACATTCCATGTAATTTCCTATTGAAGGTGTATCTATCTGCCATTGTTTGTTCTCCAGCATTCATAATTATCATTAACCGCAAACAGGATTTTTCATGCTAATAGAAATAGAAAATAGTAAAAAAAGCTAGCTGCATGGTAAAAATCATATACTGAGAAGTGAAAGGAGACAAGAAGACACACCGTCTACGGCATTTTTCAGTGTCCAGTTTTATTTATTGCAAGAGTAGTCGATGTTTTCGCTGCTTCTAAACTTCATGCAAGCAAACAGTGACTATGACGAGAATTTCCGTAATAGGCTCTCTTCCAACAGAATCACAACAATCTGTAACATAGGTACAACAGCCCTTTAGCAGTTTCAATTTCCATTTTGGTCTCAGGAGAATGAACTTGGATTAGCTAGCAAGATTATGTCTCACTGCAACTTACATTTGCTGTGAACCGGATTCATAACTGCGATAAGGCTCGATCTAATACTAGTATTCCATCAAGACATCATAACAGGTGACAGGTTGTTCAAGACTCAAACGTTTTATTCTTACATCTAATTGCTATTGAAAATTTTGCCGAGTCCTCTAATCATCGACTACCCAAAAAGTTGTAAAAACCTCCTATGATTTAACATTAAATGACGTTTGACCTCACATCTCTTTAGTGCCAATTCCTGTTATTTACACTTTTTTGTAGTCGGATGATTAGGACTCAAGCAAAATTTTTCAATAGCAATTAGATGTAAGAATAAAAAACGTTTGAGTCTTGAACAACCTGTCACCTGTTATGATGTCTTGATGGAATACTGTATTTAGGTCGAGCCTTATCGCAGTTATGAATCCGGTTCACAGCAAATGTAAGTTGCAGTGAGACATAAATCTTGCTAGCTATCCAAGTTCATTCTCCTGAGACCCAAAATGGAATTGAAACTGCTAAAGGGCTGTTGTACTATGTTCACAGATTGTTGTGATTCTGTTGGGAAGAGAGCCTATTACGGAAATTCTCGTCATAGTCACTGTTTGCTTGCATGAAGTTTAGAAAGCAGCGAAAACATGACTACTCTTTCATAAATAAACTGGACACTGAAAAATGTCCGTAGACGGTTCTCTTCTTGTTTTCTTTCACTTCTCATTATTATTTTTTACCCATGCAACTGCTAAGCTTTTTTTACTATTTTCTATTTCATTAGCATAAAAATCTGCTTGCGTATATGATAATTATAACTGTTGCAGAACAAACAACGCATTAGATACACCTTCAATAGGAATTACATGGAATGTAACTTGAAAAAAAGGCTTTAATGGCATAAAATACAATGAAACATACGAAAAAATTAAGCAAACAATTCTAATTCTAAATTCCATAGCAAATAGCCGCATACTAAATAGTGAAGAGTAGTATGTATGTGTAAGTAAATACGAATTAATCAATCAGCATTGGCCATGGCGGTACACATCTCCATTGCGGCATTCACATCATCAACGACTAGTTTCTGGTAGCCCTCTGACTCCATAATAAGCACCTTCCCTTTCCTACAGAAATTAATTGCAATAAAGCTCCTGTTAGATTTGTAAAAGCAGAACTTTTAAAAATATAATTTTCCCTTTACACTCACGATTTTAAAACTTGACCAATCTTGCCCTTGACTTCATCGAGGATGTTCGTTCTCCCAAGTTTTCGGATAAAAAGAAACAAATCCAAGGTTGCAGTAATGTCGAACCATGCGTTTCTTCGCTCGAGAATCATTTTTGCCAATTTATCTTGAAGAGGCTGAATCTCGTACTTATTTGCTGCTATAAAAAGTTCCACAGTCACCTTGGAGGATTTGACAGCAAGAGATATTTGGAACGTGTAAAGATACTCCAACAAAGCCCTGATGCATTTCTCTGAGACATCCTTTAACTTGAGCCGACCAAACATGCACTGTTGCAGCAGCTCCTTCAACACCGAGCTTTGAGCTACAGACAAAGGATTTAATAATAGATATGAATATATTTTGATTAGCTACTAGTATTCAGGTTTCATTTGAGATTTAAGAGGAGCTACGCTTACCAATCAGGAAAAAGCTGTGTGCAGAGATTTTGAAGCCACCATCCCCAAGAATGGAAATATCCGAGGAGACATCCGTGCGCATTACACTTTTGAGAACGTTGAGTTTACATTTCCGATCAGCCACTGATCTTCGGCTTCTGGCAAGTTGATGTAATCATCCTCCATCTCGAACCGGATGGCTTTTGCTGTCACCTCTACCAATTCCGTTTTATCACTTTTTTCGTACCAGAAACTGATAATACTTGTCGCAATTTTGACATCCAAATCCTCACAATATGCTTGGTATGCATGATTGAATTCCCAGCAAGCACTCTCAACCGATACATCAGCAATGGAATATGAACGGATGGCAATGCTTCTGTGGTGAATGGGATGGTGATAGTGACCCCTTCTCCGTGTCTGGTCAAAGTGCCTTCAAATGTGAACTGAACATCTTCCCCACACAATCCGCTCATCTCTTCCAGTAACCGTCCATGAAATCTTATTGCTAGCTGCTTCAATTGGTTGGGCTCCCACTGGAAATGGGCACATATTTGCCACATGTTTTCCTTGCCCGAGTCATCTTTTCCAATGATTTCACTCAGTTTTTTGCAATAATTCTGAGTGGCTTCCACCAATTCACTGTCGTTATTGTAGGAAGGAGTTTGGCTTCCAATACAATATTCCAACTTCTTTCACCGTTAACTGCTTGGTGAACTGGTACAACCACGCCAGGCTCTGGATTTTGTACGATTACGAACTGCATCTTTGACATTGCTAGGTTTAAAGTTCAATTTAAAAAGGGACACTTAAGATGACAAAACTCAAAACAAGGATAAAATATACCTACACATAGAGACAGTTTTGTACATTGAAAATGTAATCTCCATCTATATAAAGTATGTGATGACTGGCATGGATAAGACTACTCATGAAAAGTTTACCAGCTAAATTTTCATCTCAAGAAGGTATACATCCATTTCGTCACTTTTGTATTTGCAACTTCTGTCTTGTAGAGATTCCAAAGTGAAAATACATATATGCGTGCTTGCATGAAAACTTATCCTAATATAATACTCGCATTTTCATTAAACTCGTCAAAATCCTATATCAATCTGCATAAACATCCAGGTAAAATGTATTGTGGTACTCAAACACACAGCAATATGCTTTATCATTCTCAGTCACAATTTTAGTGCAGCCCTCACTAAAAACCCATAAGGATATTGATATACCAAGAGCGTAGTGGTTGGTTTGGGTTGTCTACATGGGAAACCCGAATATGCATATGCATGAAACACAATCACCATTTATATTTGGCTAAAGACAAGACAATATTAAACTGATAATTGAATATCTTCAGGATGCAATATGAACTGATGAAAGCGACTCGATAATATATATGGTAAAACTAACAGCTCATTTTAGAAACAAAGAATGGCAAGACATAACCAATAGTTATCAAACATGAAGTTTATGAAGTTGTATACGCAGTTTTCTTGAAATACTGCAAAAATGACTTGACAAATGACCCTCTCACGTTTTATGAACAATTCCATTACGGATGAATAGGAATTTACAGCATGAATATCATGAAAACAGCATGCTATTTAGCTTTTACTTCACGGCACAAAACCATAATACTACCCAAAAGATGATACAATAAATGTTGATATTACAAAGAGTAGCTATATGAGTGCACCTAACTGATAAATCCTTATACAGAATACTTCAAAGCAGTCATTGTTTTATTTTTTTGGGTTTGATTTTTACTTAATTCGATATGTATTCTTCAATGTCCCATCTCTGAAATTTTAATTATTACATAATTATTAATTATTTATTTAATTATGACATAACCATAACAACATAATCCTTCATTATCACAGAGTGACACAGCATACAACTAAACACAATTTACTGTTTTTAAAAGACGCGTAATACTCAACTGTCACTCGTTCACAATCATATTCATACTAAAAGTTATACCCAACATGACTTCCAAAATTACACAGAGAGGCACTCATTGTCAGTTACTCACATGCTTTCCCATTACTTTTTATGGTAACTTATACAATCAAATTAACTTACAATAGAAACAACGCTTGCTCTCCGACTTCCCCAAGCGGTTCCAAACATAGGTGATGCACACAGCACTGCGTTGATATCACTCTCTTCTGTTAAATAATCAAGGCTCTCTGGCCAAACGTCCTGAAAGTTCCAAATCATCCTCATCAAATCTCAATATATTCTTATATAACAATAACTGGCAATCATGACTGAATACTTGGCAGTTTGAATAGGATTACACCTGCGTACCATATAAGATGGAGCGAAATAATTTATCGCCTCAAGTCTTCCATCAACCTCCGGATCCATCCGGACCAAACCAACATTTCCGTTGAATGCACATCCGCAGCATTCCCCAGTCTCGCAATTTTCGCTGGCCTTGTGTCCATTTTTTCAATTAAATAGAAACTTGATTGGTCAAACAATAATGAAATGTGGGCTTGAACATCAGTTTCTCCTATGTCACACTCCACTGTTTAATTCCAACATAAAATTAGACCACTTACTCCACCAGCTGAGCACAAAAAGTATTTGTGTCTAGTCAAGATTAAAATGCATGAAGCCGAATAGGTATGTGTGGGATTATGAGCGCTGAACAGTATACCTTCATTCAGGTGTCGAGTATATGAGGCTGGTCGAGTCATATATAACTACTATATAACAACTATATCACTTAAAATATATTAACATCTACATACTCAGGATAGTTCTAAATCCACTTTTGACAGCTTGCTTTACTATTCACAACATACGGATTATACGGAACATTTATGTGTGCTTTAGTGACTATTTAGATTATTGTGCATCTTACTACTACCCTGTAAATTTGCATGCTATGTCAAGCTCCAGAAGTTTATAAGGTGATATGAACAAACGTAATACTATACGGTCAACGGTTCTTTATGCTGTTGGCTGTGCCTTTTTACGGAGGAATGCATAAACCGACCGACATTTAGAACAGACTTGCTTTACTTTGAGCAGTCTTATACTAAGTTATACACAACTTGTCTTTGTCAATGATGTGCGTTCTCACTGAGGACTTCTCACTAATGTGCTTACATATTAGCAGTAGAATAAGTGTGGAGTATTGCGAAATGGGGGTATAGGAATTTTGCATGTTAATTGGGAAATGGTGAAAATGGAATGGTTAAGCGTGTGTTTTTGTATAATGGATTATTTATTGAATACATTGAAATAAATATAATGATAGGTAGGAATTGGGTAAGGTTTTGGCTTGTTGTTGTTGATGATGATAATGATTATGAGAAATGATGAAGAAGAAGAAGAACACAGTGGTGGCGTTTAGTCGTCATGTCCAAATCGTGGTGGGGGGCGTGAAACTCGGCCGGATCTGAGGATAACTTCTACAAAATTTGAAAGAGATTGGATGAGCTCAGGTCTTCTAAATTAATTTCTTCGGGGGGTGCAAAAAGGGGGTTTCGACCTGTTCTAGTGGTTGTGTTTGGAGCTGGGGTTGGGATGCTGATTTGGATGAAGTCGTCAAAATTAATCTGGGGTGGTTCAAGGTCAGCAGCATCATTAGCATCATTTTCGCCATCTGGAGTTGCTACTTGCTGCTGATTTTGAGCTGCCCCAGATGAGTGACGACGACGTCTCCAACTCCTGGCTTGAATGAGGTCAGCAAATCCCCTTCTTTCATCATGGATTAGCCATCCAATGAACCCCAGGCAAACGATGAAGAGAGCTGAAAGAATGACGACCAACGCTACCAATAAACCATAATAATGGGAAGAATCTGAAAGAAAATGAATGTTTTTAGATCCCATTATTATGGTTTGTTGGTAGCTTTAATTAATTAAAACTTGCCATTTGAGTCAGCTATGAGTTCGTATGGAATGGGGGTTGTTCTAGTGCAGCGTTGCAGTAATTTAAAAATTAATAAATTATTGATGAAAAAGTTGAAAACTTTTGAAGAGTGGAGGATGTTAGACTAGCAATACAATTGACACTTTGACTACGCATACATGCATACATATCATGCGATTTTATCTTTAAACACTAACCTGTTACAATTTATGCGAGCATAATTTGGATGCTAAAAAAATAACACTTTGACAACAAATACATGCAAACCTTCCACCACCACCACCATCAATAAATTATTTTGAAAACAATTTTCACTGCTAAGTGGATGAAGTTAGACCAGCAATACAATTAACACTTGGCTATACGCCCACTTTAAGCCATTTTTTATAAATGCTTACAACTGTAGCTGGAGAAACAACTCTAGTAATGTGTCCAGACAATGTCCAAACACATTTCTCTTCGCCGTTTAGTAGACGTATCCAGTTGCACAAAAACTGAACACATTGGATACAGTTTTGAATTGCGTTGCACTGAAAAAATAATAGTTATTTTATGCTGCTGATGTTTCTGAAAAAAAATAATAATAATTTCTTACCGCAGCGTTTTTATCCATGTTTGGTGAAGGTTTCGTCTCAAAGTCAGCTTGAACACTAAAAGTTTGGTTTGGATATGACAGGTGTGCATACATTATACATATGCAAGAAAAAGGTAAATATGAGCAGAGATGGAACTTTGCATGTTTTTTTTGAAAATTGAAATTAATGATGAGGTATTGGTATAATCATAGTAGGTGTAATTATAAGCAATAATAATTAATTTTAAGGTTCATTAAAGGTGCACAATATTTGCAAACATATCTTACATACTGAAATCAATTTAATTAAGTAGTGCAAATGCAAATTAAGCTGTTAATGAACAGAGAGCAGCATTTTATTTAAATGAGTAAACGGATGAAGATGAATTATAGCACGATATGGATAATAACATCAAGTTAAGCGGCAGAAGTGTAACAAATAAGTATATTTCCAAGGTCTTTGCAGCTAAAGTAAAACACAAGTGTAAAATGGTTAGCAATGCTCCTCTTTGGAATGGAATGCTGTAAGTTCACGCTACAACCCAAGCTTATGAATAGAATTGCTTCAGATGAGATTCAATGTGTTAGCATTGCCCTTATTTATGTTTATAAGCGTTTAGGTGGTATATTGGTTGTAATTATTTCTTTTTCAAGATTTACCGTACTTTACCTCAACTTACCGTGTCTTTGAAGATACATTTTTACGTTTTTTTTGCTTCTTTACAGTTGGCATTACAAGGGAACACGGGAGTTGGCATAACTGGTGGCCTTGATTAAAAAACAAAGCGCATCTGGTTATGCTTTTCTCCCACCCCTCCTTGAATTCATCCGTGAAGCATTGATGTTGTAGAAAGTATGTACAGGTCAAATGGAGGGGTGAGCCGACAATGGAGTGTCGGATGTCAACTATGTTCACCATAGTTCACATACACGGATGAATTCAAAATGTTCTATGTAACATTTATCCCAGCTGACGACTTGCTCGATCAAGAGCTGGCAGAGTGTCATCTGGAGTTTGTCATCTGTACAAACTGCGTATTTTTTAAAGATGCTTTTTATTTTTCTACAAAAGTCTTTGAAAAAGGTTTTATATTGAGGATCTTCTTGTGGAAATCTGTTGCGCAAATCCCAGGCCGACCATGTGTCTTCGTAAAGGCAGTCCATATCTCGTAATGCAGAGATGCATGTTAGAGCACGGCATTTGGAAGCCTTAATTATATGATGTATGAAGTTGGTCACGCAAGGGTAACACTCTGGAAGTTCGGAATTGAATCTTACAAAACGGCTAATTTCCGAATAGCATGGGACTTTGCAGATACAACAGTATTTTTCATCTTCTGCTTCTTTCCTTCCACTTAGATCTAGTAGCTTCTCCATTGTAAAAAATTGTATACACTTTTTACGGCAGAAAAAATTTTGAGGGCTGAACTGCATCAGAATCATTTTCAGTACTGGTAAAAAACTGAGAAAGCAAATCGTCCGGTGAATGAAGTGTAATGTTGCTGTTATTCCGGATGTCGTGCTAGCTCTTTTGTAACGACGAATGCAACTGGCTGAAGCCAATTATCAACTTGAGAAGTTGAGTGATGGTAACTTTCCCTTTATGAACAACAGAGAGCAATGCTAAATATTCCATTATACATCCGATACATGCTAAGAAATGAAAGTTAGCAAATTTGTTTGCATAGTAATTAGCAGAAGAAAGCAGTTGATCGGAATTCTTTTGTTTTTTTGTTTTAATCTTTTTGCCCCGACTCACTGAAGACGTTGAATTAGCATGCTCCATACTGAGTATAATTTTCGGCCGTAGATCTGCAATGCTCTCTTATTTCACACCCTTTTCCGTTGCACAAATTATAAGGTTTGTTGCTAATAACTGGTACGTTACACTGTCGCCGTATTTTTCGTCCAAACCTTGCTACAATATATTCATTTTCTGCTAAATTAACTCTGTCAAAAACGTATCGTGTGATACAAGGAGGATAAAATTTTCGAACCCTGTAGTAAATGTAAAGTAGAACGTATAAACCACAATTCATTGAACCATCACTTTGTAGGACTTCCTTGTTTTTGAAGAAGAGTGAAAACAGAAGCTTTATGTTGTAATTTTCAATTGGTTGCGCTAGGCTATCAAAATATTCGGCAAATATTTTAGAACCAAGCTCTTGGTACAGGTATGTTAGCAGCCAATGTCCGTAGGAAGGATAATCGTTTTTTCTGTTCAATGTGTTTATAACGATTATTTTGGGAAAAGAGTCATACTTGACATTTTTCAGTTCATCAGCAGCAACGATTTCGTAGCTAACATTGAATCCTTTACATATGCATTTAAGCAATGCTCCAAGCTCATGCTCATTCATGTTGTTAGTTTATGTAAACTTGATTATACAAATCGAGCTCAAGGATTCTTGAATGTTGAAGCATTGTTAATACGGTTAAAGATTCAGTTGGTGCTGTTTGGAAATAAACTTCTACACGAATTGTTCCGGTTCGTGCGATATGATAGCTCGAGTAGTGTGAAGAAGGGATTAAACTGAATAACAACACAAAGCTGTTATTTATATATGAGTCCAAAGTGACTCCATGTGAAAGATCGTCTCTGTCCAAAGCTGCAAATGTCCATCCGTATGGAAGAAGCATATGACGCTTGCTTGCGTCCAAATCAAGACTGTAGGGGTATACAGACTTTCCATCAATAGTTACTTTTATACCACGGACTGATTCTGGTGCAAAAGTAAATGAAGTGCTGTCATATTTTCCAAAATACGACTTGCTTGGTAAAATACAAATTGCTATTGAGTTTGGAAGTTGGCCCATAGATAATGGTTCGGAAATGCTGGAAGATGTTCCAGGCGCTATAGAGTATGAAATCGTTTGGTTCTCGGTAAATGGAAATAAGTGTTTTTTCCCTAAATTTAATTCAGCCTGAAGCTTATTTTGCAGATCACTGTGAACAAGGACTCTTTTTACTAGCAAGTAAACTGTATGAATACGATATTCATAATTAAATTTTGCTCCAGGAGTCCATAAAGTTTTTCCATCGAGATATAGCTCTGCTGGTGATCTTTTGAAGCGAATTCGCATAGGACAATTGCCATTTAGATATTTTGAACTGCCAAGAATAGAATGAGTCAGCCGACCTTTCATTTCAAAAAGAGCTGACTCTTTACAAATTTCCTTTCTTGTCTGATAACCAGAGTTGCTTGCAGTAAAGTCATCTTTTCTTGAATTAGGATAAAACAGCTTAGTTTGGCAAAGCGTTTCCTTTACTTGTGCGGGAGTTGATAGTAGGCGAATTAAATATTGAGAATAATTGTAGTTTTGGGAGCTAGGCGTTATGTTAACACCGTTAATATCAATCTCACATTCACTAAAAAGCGAATGGAGGAAATTGTTAGCAGGAGCTACATCATCGGCAGTTGTCAAGTTTGCACCTGTATTTTTTACTACACGACCAGCAATAACTAGTTCAAACGATGACAGATCTAAAAAGAATTGACTGGTTCCCAATGAAAATTCCAAGGGAGTTGTAGTATCTGTCACTCCAATATTATATGTTGCGAACACCTTCTCAGAAAAAAACGAGAGGACAGAAATATCAGTAAGAGGAAGGTTGTCCGCTGAATAATCTAGATTAGATCTGTATCCTTTTTTAGAGCGCGTGGAGCTTTGCTCCAAGTCCTGTAATGCGCCTTGGTCCATTTTAAGTTCTTTTTCTACTTTTTGTGTGACAACATTTCTTACCACTGCCAATTAATGACAAACTTCTTTTTGCGTTTCGAGTTTTATTTCTGCGAACGTGTGAAACTTTTTTCGTTGTGTTTTTGCGACGTGCTTTACCTCCACCTATCAACGAAGCTCTTTTTTTGTGTTGTTATGGCTTTTGGCCTTTTTTACGAGTTTTTTTGATTTTGATATTTTTTTGGTTTTTTTCTTTGGATTTTGTACCGTTTTACGTTTCGCTTTTCTCACTGCTTTTAGTGGCAAAATTTTATCTAAATCTTTCTGAACTAGTCCTTATGAAAGAGCGGTGCCTATTTCTGAACCCATGTTTGTATTTTCTAGCTTACATCCTTCGTCGTTGCATTTAATTTCACGAAACATTTAAAACAAGGATTTTCTAAACAAAAGTTCAACAAACGTTGGTCGTTCAACTGTAGGTAACAAATCACCTTTTTCTGTTAAAAGTTTAATAGATATGTATTGTAGAACTGATTCGGTTGCTGGAAAATATGTTAATTTTTCAGGAGCATAGCTGAATCCTTGTTCAGTGCCTTCTTTTCGGTTTAATATAGCTAAGCACGGATATAATTTTTCGTTAATGAGGAGCGTGGAATCTGTACTATTGCTCACTACAAGCATTACTCCAATACTGAGTGTAAGCTCATATTGATGCTTGTTTAAATATGTTCCTTGAAAAGGAGCAAATGGATCTATTACTTCGTTTCGAACACGAAATGTTCCACTCCCACGAATAACAGTTGTGGCTGGTAAGCCAATATAGTTTAATAAAAATCTTGAGAGTCGCAAACTAAATGTTATTGGCTCGTGTTCATATTCCAAAGTTCCAAGTTCTTCATTTACAGTAAGACTTAGCACTGCCCCATTTTCAATTACAGAAGCTACAATATTGTTGCAAATATCGGTTAATGTTGGATCTACAGCTTGATCCAAAGTTATCACAACGCGTTCTGTTTTGAAGCGTGATATTTTAAATTCATGTCCATTTGGAAACTGCTGAATATAGTTTTCAGAAATATTACTGCTGGATGTATAGCTGGCATTTCCAAATTTTGAATTCTTGAAGCCAAGCGCCTTGCTTAGCTCAGGCGGAAGATGTAATTGGAAATTATCCTTGTCATTATGAACCAGTGTTGTATATTTCAGAAAACCAGTTGAATCACGATACATTGATATTCGTGCAGGAATCTCATTTTCCTCGAAAAAATCAGTCAATTCCGTTATACATGAATTAATATCATTGAAATTTTTTATAAAGACAATATCTTCTTGAAAAACTTTATCGAGAACAATCTCATTATCTTTCGCTTTATCCTTAAAAAAATTTTGTTTTGGTTTTGGAATAGGGTTTGCTGCTTCTTGCTCCCAAGTACGCTGACGCCGAAACTCATCATACCAGTATATTGATTTGATAGCAACTTCGTAGCCTTTAAGCTGAATATTGCGCCCAAGTGTGTTTTTAAAGGAAACGCTAGTGTTGTCAGGAAATGTGTCATGGCATTTATTGGAAACCACAACAACGGTGAAAGTAGATTCAAGTGGTGACATCATTTTCATGATATACGGGGGAAAAGTCGGATTCAGTAAAAGATGCCCTGAGCGGGTTCCCTTTAAGATCCTCCACTAAGTAACTCACAGTAGGAAAACGCGTGTGAATTGCTCTTATTCTGAACAGCTCTTCAGTGAATTTGGGGTGATAGTCCCTTGAAAATGTAGTTCGTTTGCTTAGTAAGCGAACAATTTGACCTACATGATAATTTATTCTGGTTTTTTTGGTTTGTGCTAACTTTCCATACAGATTCACTACAATGTCACTGTAATTTTTAGGGGAAACGTCTTTTGGCCGGTGAAGAGTTGATGAGTGAATGGTATTATTATATCCGGTTATAATTTTAGGCAAAACAGTTAGCCAATGTTGAGATTTCATGAGGTGAAAGTAACGGAATAACTTTTGTTTAAATGTCCGGATCCATCTTTCAATTTGAAACCCTTTGCGAGGTGATTGCGTCCCATATAATGTAATTCCGTTATCTTTGAAAATTTTTTTTACAGTGTGGCTAAATACACCAGGCTCAAAATCACTTTGCACTAGTTTTAATCTTCCTTTACAATCCTTTATTAGCTTTCGCACTGCATCAGCCAAGTCGTCAGTAGTTTTGCTTTTCAATGGATACGCTATCACGTACTTTGAGAATGTATCAATTGCTGCAAACACGTAACCGTAGTTTTTATTTTTTGATCGTAATTTTGAAAGGTCCACAAGATCTATTTGAACCAAATCGAATGGAGAGAATACGATAAGTTTGCGAGTTATTGGTTTTCTAGCTTTAGAACGGAAAAGTGTGTATTCAGGTATATTTTGAAGAGCTTTCTCTGCAGCTTTCTTATCGGTTATATTTCTTTCCCTTGTGAACTTTTGAATTCCCGAGAAACTTGCAGGTAAAAGAGGATTTAAATAAGCACGTTTGACGTATCTCTCATCAACCACGTTTAATTTTTTTGACATCTTTCATGACACGAGTATTTAGCAATGCTCTTGGAAATTGAAAATTTGCAATCAAATGTAAGAAATTATCGTATTGGTCGGGCTTATCTTTTCCCCGAGCAAGATAAACAACGAACGGAAACACATTAAAAGAAGAATCAAATGGTGGAGTTGACGAAGCAACTCCAGTGTTTTTATCAAATTCCAATCCGTTGTCTTCCAATGCTTTCAATATCCTTTGTACTTTGCGTAAAGTTGTTTTTGGCAATGCTGCAAGCTTTTCACTAATTTCACAAGCTTTCTCCATATCATGAGCTTGCTTTTTAATAGATTCATACTCTTGCAACGGAAGAACTTTAAAGCGATGCATTTTCCCAGATATAGGCAAGGCCCTCCTGAACTAATTTAAATATAATACACGCAACAAGTGGCGCAATATATTTAATGTATTTTCTTCGAAAATAAATCTTGGAACGTTGTAATAGCGAGCCATCAATCGTTTCTAGAGGAAACTGAATCGCGTCTTGCTGCAATGACAGGCAAGAAAGTACTGCCTCTTTTTGCGATGATGTAGAATTCTTTAACATATCCAATCCATCAGATACTGATGCATTTGCCAGCGCTTTTAAAAAGTCAACTTCACTCAAAATTTTATCCATTGATTTTATAAATTGTCAAGTTCTCATCAACAAATAAAGAATTACGAAAACGAATTAGATCTGACTCGCCTGGATGCATTGAGATAAATAAATAACCAAATGGTTTTTTTGTACACTCTTCATAAATTGCTAATAATTCTTTACCAGAGCCTGGGGAAATTTGAGACGCGATTCGCAAAAACTGGGATTTATCCCTAAAAAATCTAAATAAGCAAATATAACTCGTGTTTAGAGTTAATATACGAGAATTTGAAAAGAATATCGCTTGTGTCAGAAAGGCAACTGAAATGGAACTATGATGAGATTTCACTGTGAATAAATGCTGAAGCTCTTTTGGCTTTGCAGAAATATCCATCATCATATCATCGTAGATTACAAATAAAGCTTTTCCAGCATGCTCGTCAATTACCGATGATTCTGTTGTGAAAACAATTTTTGAGTCTTTTGCTAAACTTTCATAGATTGGTTGCCAGGTTTTATATATGTAAATAACTAAATCGATTTTCTTTGTAAAAACTTTGTCACGCTCTTCACATATCCGTTTCACTAAAAAACTTTTTCCCCCATGAGAGGGCGCAGCTATCATGATCGTACAAGGATGCTTAAGACGAAGATCAAAAATTGCATTTTCAGTTTCCATTTTGTATCAAATCTAGATACCCTTTGGGAACTGATGTTATTTAATCCTCAGAAAAATATCTACTGTGTGACTCTGAAATCCGTAGTGTTGTTGATTTTCTTTCAGCTAAATTAGCAGAAGTAAGGTTATTTTTTAAAGAATACGTCTTAGTTCCTTGTACCTCTCGAGTCAGTGCAGTAATATAATTCTCGTAAGATTGACTGCTTCCTTTTATAGATTCGCAAAGATTCTTGCCTTGACATTCATCGCATGATGAGTCATATTCGCAGTTTGTACACAAAAATCTCATTGCGTAGCATTTTGGTCTCAGTTTTATGAAATCTTTTATATATGGGATTTCAATTTTCATTCTTCCAGGTTCGCCTGCTGAATCCGTTGAATATAATGGATGATAAATTGGGAGATTTGAAAAGTCCAGTAAATGGCGTAGGTTATATAAATCATTGTAGTAGGTATTATTTTCATCTGATATTAAAGCCACGATGCTATCCACTTCGATGCCCATTATTGTTATCCTATCCTTGAAATAATCTTTTAAAGCGTAGCAGTAACGATACAGATGAAGTCTCGAAATCTCGAGAACGGTCGCTGCTGCTAAAATGTTCCTATTCTCTACTCTGCTTTTCTTTCCCATTTGAAAAATGCTGAGGTCCTCGTTAATTATATGCACGTCTTTAAAATTGTGGCGCCGAATGTATCTTAATGCTTGAGATGGTGAATCGCAAAAGTAAAGATTTGTATCTCCTTTGTTTCCAAACAGCTTCCCAAAAATACGATTGTTCATCTGTTTAGCAATGTCAGCCTTGCACTTGTTATTAGCATTCCTCCTAATAGCAATGTTATACGACAAAAATGGCTCAAGCCATTTTTTACTTTTAAATCGGAGAATAGAGTGAATACTTTTTAATTGCAAACCCCTTTCCAAATAAAATAACAAATTCTTGTAATAAACTGTTACTTGACTTTTCGTTTCTTTCGTCAATACTATTCTGTGACTTGAAATATCATTTTCTGTTGCTCCATTCAACACAATGTTTTCATTTTCAAGAATATTTATTTTTGTAGGGCAGAGTGGGAGGTCTTTTGTGACTTCGTGAATGGATTTTGGATACAATAATGTAACGTTCAAAAAGTAAGAATAGTCTCCAGGATCCAGTAAATTATCCATGTTAAAATTTGAAACTTCTTCTGCTGACAAGAGATAGTAATCGGAATATGGGAGTTCCTCTGTCATAGCATGAGAATACAGAAGATTTATATCACAATATAGAATATGTGTTCGATCACTGTCCTGCACTTTATCGCCTAGTGTTTCAGATTTAGCATGCGCTAGGCGCTGAGAAACCGATGAAATGGGGCCTAAAATACTTTTACTTGCAAACTTCCAAACATCGCGATCTTTTATGTAGTCATAGCCTATCTTATTCTTGTGCATTGCTACACCATAGCTATATGAAGCTAAACTGATGTCCAGCCAAATAGAGCAACCATGAGCTTTAATAGCAAAGTCATTGAGTGCAGTAAAAACACCAGTAAAGCTGTAAAGCCTATGTTGTAGGCAAACCAAGCCAAAATCATACATATTCATGCAGCCTTGCTGATCATATAAGCTTTTCATGTCAGCATGCTCCTTCTGTGTAATGTCTCGTTGCATGTTAAGATCAAAAAATGTACAGTCATTTGGAAAACAGCTAGTTTTTAATGCTTCCACGCTACCATACAGGTTATGTGGAAAGTACGCAGCGTGCTGAGTTGGTAAAAATTGTGATAAAAATAAATCGAAATTTGTTTTATATGTGGGTACAAACCACTTTTTAAAGATTTCGTCTACACTTGAGTCAAAGAAAGAATCAAACCCGAATACACGAAGTAATGATAATATGCTAACTGCTACAAAGCCGCAATTTTTTTTTGGGGATGATTACAAGTCGACCTGGAGACTGCTCCTTGAGAGCTTTAATAATTAAGGTAATCCCTAACGTCGTAGCGTTGCTCATAAGCACTGGGATAAACCGTTTACTGGCTATTCGAATGTTACAATTATTACAGATGATCTGTATCATTTCTTGGTCATCAAAGTGTGAATGGTGAAATACTTTCACATTTTTGGAATCTGTAAAGTCACATTTGCAAATTGGACAACTTGTTGCATTTTCTTTAGCTATTCTATCTTGTTTGCTAACTGTCAACGGCAGATGATTGTATAATGTTTTGTCGAGAAGAAACTCTGCTGAGCTAATTAATTTCGAAACAAATAAATCCACTGCACCTTCTCCTATATAATGCTCAGAAAATAGAACTTCGTTCTTTACACCTAGTCCGATTATAAAATAGCCTAAAATTTTAATACTTTTATCCGACAAAACTGTAGGAAGTATCTCTGCTGTAATTTTATATGGACAATCCATTAAACGAAAGTGTCCATCTGGCTGATGATGATCTTCTTTTGGAAAGCTTATTTGTAAATCAAAAAAATTCTGACATTTCTGTTGGTGATTTTCTAAGTATGAGTATCTTATTCCAACCCCACAAAATTTGCAAACGCCAATGCAATTCCTAGAACCCAAGCAGAGAAATTTATTTACATCAGTTAGCAAAATAAAATGGCTTTCTGCGTCAGGGTATTCAGCTTGCTCTAATGAAGGTAACTGACACTTTTCAACGAAAAACAATGAAACATGCTTTTCACAATTTTGTCGTGTCATTCGAAGAGGAATAACGGTTTCTGAAACATCATCGTAACCAAATACGGAAATGCTAATATTATTTACAGCTTCGAAAAAATCTAATGAAGTAATTTCCACTTCGTAATATTGGGGCAAACGTTTCTGGATTTGACATTTTTACACGTAAATATCTTTTTTGTGATAAAGTTAGCTTTGCTCCACTTGGGTAGCATGACAAAAGGATTTCCTTGTGAAACAGAGCAGCAACGATAGATAGTAGAAAACAGTTTGGTTTGTGTACATTACGGATTGACAACCATCCCTTACGCTTCCGTAACTTTTGAGGTAATGGAAGGTACCTTGCTGCCTTTCCTGTGAAAGCTCAAATGACAATACAGAAAGTACTGTATGCCCTGATTCTGCCTGATTAAAAAGCTGCAAAATTGCCTGAACATAGCGACTTCCATAAAGAAGTGTGTTTCTAATAAATTTAAAATGCGTAACAGCTAAATTTGGTGTATTAAAGTAACGTGTAACTTGCTGTTTTGTTTTTATACTTTCTAATTTTAAAGTGTAAGTACACTTTAATTTAAAACTCCCGTAGGTTTCAAGAATCTTTTTTAAAAGCTTTATGGCGTCTTTATAAACATTTTTCAAAGCCGAATCCACCAAAACGAATGGGTTGACCTGGTCAAACTAATGTTTGAAACAAATAAGTACGTCTTTATGAGCACGGCAAGAAACCTTAAAGGCTGTCTGAACCTCTGCAACGTTTTGATCGATAGTGGTTACTCCCGTTCCAACTAAAGGTTGATTATTGTTTTGCAAACAACCGTGTTGGTTTAAATTAAATACTGCTTTTCCACACGAATCGCAAAAATGGGTTCCGTGCACGTGGCTTTCAAGTTCATTTGACCTTTCAGAAGAGAACCCACAATTCGGGAAACCACAAAGGTACTATGAATAAGCAAAAAATCAAGCATAAGACAGACAGTAAGAGGTTATATGTAAATAAAAACTTACCAGTCGTTGTATTTTTCGCTTCATTTTGACCTGGAATCAATGAGGAGTTCAATGTTAAGTCTTCGTTTTAGAGGAGTTGCTTTTTCTGTTTTAAATTGGTTAAAATAATCGCTGATTTATTCTCACATATTAACCGTAAAATAAAACTTTTCAACGCAAATAAACGTTATATCACACTTGACACAAAACTGTTTTAAGCAAAGATTACTCTCAAAGTTCTCATGTGCGCTATACTGATTCTCTGTACTTTCATAAAAGTGATTTTTATTCATTTTTGAAAAGTTGCATTTGTCGTTTAGGGACTGCCGTACATGCTCCACAATAACAATAATAAATGAAACGAATGCAGTCTTTACCAGAGAAATTCGTAAAAACAAATAAAACAACAGATAACAAAATGTTTTCGTATCACTTATCACTCGCACTTGTGTCAACTTGAGGTTTGAGAGGCGTTATACTCTTTTTATCCATCATATTAATGTTTAAACATCGTCCATATTTGTCTTTATTTTCTGTTATGCTTTGGTTGCACACGAGTTTTCAAATGTGTAGTAGCTAACTGTATTCCTATTCGAGCAAATATGTAGATGATGCTTATTGTTTTGATCATATTAGTAATTAATTTTACCACCTTCTAGTGTTTTCCGTATTAGTTTATGTAGGATTTTTGTTTCAAAACTTGTTAGCACTCAGTCACTGTAACGGGAAAACGAATGATCTTCTGGAGACCAGCTTTCCGTATCAGTGTTGTCATATCCAAATAATATTTGCTTACTTTATTTGTCAAACCTTCATAAACAGTAACAGTATTATACATATTACTTCATTGAGAGTGATAAATGTTGTACGCAAGGAAGAAGAATCACTACTGATAATCTAGAAGAACATCTACTGCCTATATACTAAATCTACAACGACTACACAGTACAGGCAGAAGGGAACGAACAAATTAAATGTACATTGCGTGTAAAATATTTTAGAAAATATTTGACCGTTGCAATTTTCAGGTTTTGGCAAACGGTTACGCAGCGTTAGTTGAAACGTGCTCAAAATAGCTAAAGTATTAAGCAGTTCTCCGACATTTCCTCGTATGTACATTTATTTTGGTACTTTTCTTTCCGGTGGTAAATCTTTTGTCGGTTCGTATTAGCATTGCCCGTTGTCGAATTTGCTAATAAGGCTGGGGCATTGCTAACAGGTTTTGCTGTTGGTTTACGCGTTTATTTGGATACTGCACAAAATTTCTTTTTTTCCGATCACTAAGCCTTGGCATGAAGTTGTTTTCTGAAAACATTTGAGTACCATTCCCATCAGTGCCAATAACAGATGGTACCGAATGTAAGTTGCTCATCCCGAGTGGGCTTATTCTGGTCTTCTCAACTTACAAAGTAAGATTGAAACCAACAGGTGGTGAATTTGACGCAGTTCTATTGTAGTTAATTGCGTGCAAGCCAGTTTCTTGTGCAACTGCGTCAGGCTGATTATTGGGTGTTTTTGCGTAAACTATAATTTAAAAGTTAATTGGCAATTAAAAAGGGTCAAACCTGACAATCATTTTTTATTATATGCATACTTTGCATAAGTTTGTTGCATAATAGCATTGCCGTGCAGAAGTCGCGATTAGGTTGCCCAAACTTTTTACATCAGCCGTTTTAACACAACACCAGACGAGTTAAATTGCAACAAAACAAGCACGCAATATTTGCTCGGATAGAAATCTTCGCAAAGCTTGTTATCAGGACACGCGAGTAGCATTGCCCACAAACTGCAGCTAAAAGCCCCAAATATTTCCTCAATTTGAATATTGAAAATACATTTATTTAATGAAATACTGTTACAAGTGTGGAATTACCTGAAATTACGTGTTTCTCAAACCTGCTCTTAAATGCAAATGAGAAAGTTTTGATGTTTAAGTATCTCACGATAACCCAAACACATATATAATATAGAATACAAAATGACATGATGAAAATGAGTCAAATTTATTGACAACATATATAACATAGGTCTATTTAACTTTGCTCCAATTCTGTAATTCTACAGTAATAAACCACAAACATATTGAATTTGATTTATTTAGCTCTGCTCCATTTCTGGGAACCCGCATATCGCAACAAAAGAAGCATTGCCCCTTTACCCTTTGCACCAAATCAACTTTTTGGCAATTTGAGCATGGTTCCATCAGCTTCGCTTCAATTCTGTAATTCTACACTAATCAATACCAAATACATAGCACTAATTCATTTAGCTTTGCTCCATTTAAACCCACATATCGTAACAAAAAAAAGCATTACCCCATTGAGCTTACCACCAATTCGACTTATCCATGGATATTTATGGTATAAAGGATCATGACGGGCTCAACTCAAAACTAATCGATTGAGAATTCCCATTACCGTATAGCTTGTCGTAACAATGAAAAACTTAGTATTAACACGTAGCATTATGTGTAATATGTTCATAGTTTTTTCTTGCAAATTTGAACTCAAAGTTTGTGAAGTTTTTCAAGCGATAAAGCTGTAGAACCTCGGAATAAAAAGGAGGAGTATCGTAAATGAGATGGAAAGGCTAAACAAGGCAAACTTTTGACCTAGTCAGTGACTTGGTCTCCAATTTTTCTTCTCGGTTTCTACTCTCCCTTTTCCCATCTCCAAAAACAAAGACCACCACCCCCTCCCCTCAGTTTTCATAAAGAAATTCTATATTTTTTTACTAGTTATTAATAATAAACGACTCGCATTGAGATCTGCTTTGAGTAAATAATTGCCTCATATTTTTCCTCGTGTTTATGTTAATGTCAGTTTCTTGTTCGAAAGGAAAAGGGAAGTGGAGTGCTGGAATTGTGTGGTGCTGATGATAATGTGAGTCACTACCACTGTGTTTTTCAAAAAGTTTTGTCAACCTTATCAAGTTTCCGATGAAAATTGTCATTTTCAACGTTCCTCATTTAACATATTACAACAGTGATTAAGGTTGAGTTGCTGCACCAGACTTGCCTGTAAAATAACAATCTTTACGGTTTGCTTGAAGAGAAAAAATTACTCAACTATTTATATCCCTATTTCTATGCTTCATTAAGAGGAACGTGAATAATATCCGTGTGTGCCAGCATAAATGTGTATGATAAGCCGTTTATTTCGAAATTTTTCGAAGCTAGCAATCTGTCGTTAAAGTTTTACCATTTCTCAACTCAACTTTCTTTTCCTAGTTTCAACCATTTGCTGCTGTATTTCTTGTTGTAAAAGAGTTGTTCATGTCTATCTATCTAAATTGTTCCAACCACAAAACCATTTTTCGTTGATTTAACCTTTTGTGACATTTAAATTTCAAGTTTGAAAATGTCGACCTAATATCATCTCTGGTTTGAATAACGGTAGCCTTTATCAACTTCTGCTCCTGATATGCTGCTACAATTATTTTTTTGCATACTACCGACACGTGCTTTCTTGACAAGCAGCTGTACCTCTACATCCGACAGTCGTTGTCGACAGTGAACAAATTGGATTGTTTCTTTGAGCTGAATACAAGCAATGGAAATTGAAGCAATTGGTTAATGATTGCTAATTCAATTTTTTTTGAACTGTCGGTTTCTAAACTGAACTTGCAGTAGTTTGGGTTGCGTGCATGTCTGCATGCACAGCATTCTCCTGCACTTTTTAAGTTGTCATCTCATCTAATCTGCAAAACAAAAAACTTATTGAATGTTGAGTTGATACACGTAATCATTCATACACTTGCATTTATAAGCAACTACCACACCACATACTTCTTCTCCTGTTTCGAAGTACGCAAAAGAACAAGCATCTCACCTCATACCTACTTCACGTCCATCAAAACAAGATCAAAAAGCCAATGGAGAAAAAAATTTGTTTCTTTTGAACTGCTGCTAATGCAAAGAGAACAAGAATGGAGGAGGCACATCAGCCCATTATTCAATGCGCAAAAGAATCTTCATTGTTGCATGTTTGATAGCTTCATGTTATAATTTTATGAATGTTACATGTCTACTCATTACTTCTCATACTTCTAGCCTGCCACTCATTCACTCACTAAACAGATGCGAAAAATATCAGGTGGCTGAAGAAATGAAACAGGTCTCTCTCTCAATTTTTTTGCTAATGCTAGGTTAGGTGTAAATGAAGACAAAGCATTATTGGGCTAGTTGGATGTCATGTTGGTAGGAATAATCAGAATCGTATATATTTTCCTCGAGAAGAAAATGAGGTGACCAATAACTAGGGTGAATTATTGCATTTTATTATCTTTAAAACTCTTGCATCGACTCCGTTTTGAGGGGAAGCAATGGGAAGGAACAAATCTGAATGATGATGATGAATGAATGAAAATTTCATATCAATACAACTGAAGATAACGAGACAAGAACAGTACCATACAATATCCCTAATACAAATATTGCTACTCAATATGTAGTTGGTGGACAGGCGCTGCGTTTTTTAAGAGCAAGTACAAAATTCAAATATAATACAACAATATAATATAATAAAAAATATAAATATAATAAAATACAAAAGAGAATCTATTTTTTGGATTTTCTGCAACGCTTTGCCTTTGATTTTGCGGACGACTTTACCGGCGCTGGTAGTGATGGTTTACATACTTTTTTATGTCTCGATAAACTTGTGTCATGACTATAGACTGCTCCACATTTACATTTGTGCTTCTTCTTAGATTTAGGTACACGTTTTTGGTATGGCAAGTCATGCACTGTCACTCTGCAAAAACAACATGGTAAATAGAAATGTCACAGCACAATAAAATCATAGGCAGAGCTAATTTTTTACAAATACCTGTGTCGTTTTAAAGAATAATGTCTGGGAAATGCTTCCAAACACACATCACATGTGAATACCATAGGCTCAACTCTATTTAGGAAAGTTGGAACACATCAAAATTTTGAATTTAACAAGTTGATTATTAATTTATAATTACCTATCAGAATCCTCTATGGGTTCAAAGTCATCATCATCATAATCTTCATTGCTTGAAGAACTTTCAGATACATTCGAATTCTCTGCATTATTATCATCACTTTCGTCTTCACTGTTCTCAATTGCACATTTGCTTTGTTCAGAATTACCAAGTTTTTTTGCCAATACTTTTCCAGAATTCTGCTCATCGGAGTCTCCGTTCTTTCTCGACACTCTGCTCGAACCTGGAATGGCAACTGCAGATAAATGACTATCAAATTCACCATTTACAACAACCTCAGTTTCGGAAACTAAGGAAACCCGATCATCATTATCATCATCATCCTCTTCCATATTGTTGACATTATCCTCGATTTCAGTTCCACCATGCATAGCTTGATGCATAGATTCAGCATCAGAAATCTGACTCGTTTCCGACGGGGAATCCACTGGTGATACTGCTCCGTTATCGCGAAGCACGTTCTCATTAGAAACCACATTACTTGAAAAAGTTATCACAGTTTGCGACGTTTGTACAACCACAGTTTGTTGGCGAACGTTTTCACTCGAGGTACCCGCACTTCTTTCAGCGTTAGGTGCAACATTTTGTACAACGTCCAACATGCTTATAATTAACCCTGCATTTTCAGCACGCGTGTCTTTCACCTCATCAATACTACCGTGAATACGGTTGTTAGTTAGTTAGTTAGTTAGTTTTATTGCATGAAGAGGGCCACAGCCCACACAAATTGCACGAATTCATATTTACATGAAGTACGAATAGGGAAAATAATAAATATATATGAATAAATTAATAAATTGTAATAATATATTATGAAATATGTATGTGTAAGAATATGTCGTCGCCAGGAGAGTTGGGGGAGTTGTTGTAAGAGTCCTTATATTTCACTTATTTCCGGATGTAAGCTGCGCTCTCGAAGGGCACTGCGGATGAAAAGGCAGATTGAGTGTACGTCTTCCGGAGTTTTGTACTGGAAAATTTTGTGGAAGAGGCGTCTAGTCGAAGTGCTAGATGGAGGATTACTTATGCTAGCCAGAGCTTGCCGGTGGGAGTCGTATATGTTACATTTACAGAAGATGTGGAACAGGTCGTCATTATCTTTCTGGTTACATATCGTACAATACTTTGTAGGGTTGAACGAGGTTTTACTGCGATCAACATAGAGGCTCAGAAGGTTCAGACGGTCTGGGTGTAGGCGGAGCTGTGCGAATATTCGTTTCTTATGGAAGGAGATCGGGTAGCTTAAATATTTCTCCTCTCTGAAATTAAGTTTCATCCTTCCATACAGAGAGCTAAAACCGGAGTTATCCCGGTCCAATCTCTCTGTATCTAACATCAACATACTATTTCTTGCGCCAAGCCATGCATACCCTACGGCAGCTTCATTGTCTTCGCTCAGTAGATCGAGGATGTCAACTTTATCCTGGACCTCACATTTCTCAAGAAGGCTCTGCACTCGCTGTAACCATGTCGGGCAGCTTTTCTTAAAAGGGAGTAAAGCCAGTTCTTCTAAGCAAGTTCTTGGGATTCTTGAGGGAGGGAGTTTAGTCACCTTGACCCACCAGCGTAGGGCTCTGATCAACACCGTTGAAATTATATGTTTGACCCCAGTTTCTAATCGCAGCATATAACCCGGCGTATATTGGGGAAGCGTGAGGAGGCGTTTGAGGAAGTTCAGTTGGATTCTTTCTAGGTCTTCAACAAATTCTAAGGACCATATCTCACCAGCGTATAGTGGAATTGAGAGCAACAAGGCGTCTAGGAGCTTTGTGACCACGTCCCAGTCGTGGGTTCGGCTTCTGAGAATGACGGAGATAATTGAACCAGCCGCATTTGCGCACTTCACCTTAACGGCTGAGAGGTGCTTATGGAATTTGCCGCAGCAGCAGAACGTAATTCCCAGGTACGTAAATTCTTTCACAATCTCTACAGTCTCTTGTTGATACACAAATTTATGGAGCGTTGGCGCTTTGGGGTGACAGTGGTAAAAAATAAGGATCTTTGTCTTTGCTACGTTAACAGTAAGGCCTTTTTCTTCGCAGTACTGAGAGAGGCGATCAAGTTTCAGCTGTAGGTTGGAGGGCGAGTCAGCAAGGATGACGAGATCATCGGCGTATGCCAGCACGTGGATTGTTGTTTTATGGTTAATATTGAACCCTCGAATGCCTTGTATTTCTAGCTGCTTGAAAATGTCTTCTATATCACTGATAAACAGTGCAAAGAAGATCGGACTTGTCAGCTCTCCTTGGAGGACTCCTTCTGCAACATCAAATCGTTTACTGGGCCCGGTGTTCGTTCTCACGCGCATTGTGGCTTTGCTGTACATGTCTCTAAATATTCTAATGTATTTTGCGCTGACTCCTACCGCGTTTAGGCGGCTCCAAAGTTTCTTATGGTCTATCGAGTCGAACGCCCTTGCAAAGTCGACAAAAAAGCAGGTGAAGTCTTCTTTTCTTAAGTCTTCTCTTAGATATTTGACGAATTGCTTCTAGAGTAAATATATGGTCAACGCAACCTTTCCTTACGAAAACCTGCTTGTGATTCAGGTAGCACACCGCTACTCTCTGCCCACTCTTCTAAGCGGCTTAACATAATGCTGGTAAAAAGCTTCAGAATTGTATTGATAAGCGAGATGCCCGGTAGTTTCTGGGATCATTTGGGTCGCCCTTCTTGTACAACATTACAACTTCTATGTCAATCAGATCCTCAGGGATACATTCTTCTGCCTGTATACGGTTAAATAGGAACTTAATAACCTTAATCCACGGTGGAGGAAGGCTTTTGAGGAATTCGTTTCTTATTCCGTCTAGGCCAGGACTCTTGCTTGACTTAAGCTTTCTAAGCGCTGCGTAAATCTCATGTGTGGATATGTTAAGATCAAGCTTGGGGTCAGATACGCCGTGGTAGGTAGTGTTATCAATGGATCTTGAAGGGAGTACATCAGTGTAGAAGATTCCCATTTTTTCTTGTCAATGGGACATTCGCTGCGCGTTGAGCCTCTTAGTAGCTTCACGGTGGACCAAAATTCTTTTGGGTTTGCTGCTGTTGACATTTTATTCTGGATCATTTCATAATAGGCCTTTTTCTTTTGTGTTACAAGTTTCTCGTAATTTTCTTTGGCTGCTACACAGGCCTTACGTCTTTCCTCATTGTATCTATGTTTCTTGCATTTTCGCTTTGCCCGCCGTAAGTTTTTCTTTGCATCTTTAATATCACCATCAAACCATGGGGGGTTGCTTTGGGGGGACCTTTCTACCAGGGCGGAAACTGTACATCATTTTTGTGGCACTCGCGGCGTTGAAGATCGCCTTGGTTATTTGGTTATATATATAGCTCACCCCTGCGCCTTCTACGGTCTCTGTTACGTGTTAGCAAGATGGTCTGTAAATGCCTCCACGTTTTCTGGTACCCATCTCAGTTTCTGGATTCTTTCTTGGCCGCAGTTTGACGGTGGCAGAATAATTGCGGAGACGAAAGTCGGCCAATCGACGAGAACAGCAGTGGGTTGGTGATCTGATGAGCTAATTTCTTCTATGGCGAAGTCTCTGAGTGATGGCAAGAACTTAAAAGGTAACCAAATATAGTCCACGATGCTACAAGCGTCACTTCTCATAAAAGTGTACTCCCCCTCGGGTCCGATGTGCTACACCCGTTCAGTGGGAGTAGTCCTAGTTCACCAAAGCATTTAATTAGAGCTTTGCCACGGGGGTTACGAGTTGAATCGCGGGAGTTTCTTGGGTTATAGAATTCAGAGGTCGCTGTTTGGCCGTAGGATATTGTCGTTGAATTCGCTAATCTAGCGTTAAAGTCGCCTCCAACCAAGACGTTGTCGCCTGAATTGAAGGCGTACAGCTCAAGCGACTCCGCAAAGTCTGAGATTAGGCTGTTGTATGTTGGCTGCGGGGGATGTATGTACAGGCTACGGTTATAATTCCGCCATTGTGGTCCACTAATTTGCTGATTACCCAGTGTTTGCATGCGTCCAGCGTCTCTGCATGCCTGAATTTTTCTTTGTCGTACAGTAATAATATGCCTCCTTTGCTACGCCCTGCTTTTTTATCCCTTGTGGACGGGATTGATATAATGTCGTAATTGCTGAGGAATTTTGGCAAGGTCCTAATATCGTATTCTATCCAAGTCTCAGTAAGTCCTATTATGGACGCAGAAGTTAAAATTGTTTTTTCGTTCTCATCCAGATCGAAGAGGTTCTTGAAGCCGTGGCAGTTCCAAAAGATAGCTTTGAGTTGCCTGGATGAAGGTATAAGTTTCGGGGAGACATCGCTTTCATTGCTTGTGAGTGAAGTATTTGGGGATTGGGCTATATACAAATTTTTCGTAGTGTGTGCGTGTGTGAGCCGGCCGACTTCCTATGCGGAAGAACCGAATTCCATTTGGTCGATGTCATTGCGCGACTGGAAATATGTCCAGTGGCGTTCTTCCCCTTCTATTACAATGCTGTAATTTTGCCATATAAATTTGACCTTTTTCCACTATCATTCGCCCTCTTTGCCTCATCTCGTAGGATTTTGCGTACTTTACGAACTTGTGGAGGGTAGTCGGGGCCAATGAATATACCGGGGTTGGTCTTTTTGTTGTTTGATAGTACGTGAACCTGTCATCCTGGGATACAAAATACGCCAATATAGGCCGTGGTTTAGTACCTCCCGGATCTTTTCCAAGCCTTCTTGCTGATTGGCACACCTGAGTGAGTTTCAGTTGAATCTCT